>JZKD02S1601756.1:100704-111490 GCA_000966675.3 Picea glauca | reverse complement strand
TGCATATACAGAACTATCTAAATTGGCTGACGCATATATGTATGCGACTTTGATAACTAGAACAACATGTATATACCTCAAAATTTTCAAAAAAAGAAAAGAAGAGGTAGGCTAAAGGCACAAGTGAATAAACAAAGACTCAAGAAATCACAAGTTACTAGTCTAAGTATCAAATAGCAATCTAAAACAAAAGGAAAGACAATTTAAACAAGAAAACAAAACAACAAATCCCAAAATAGGCCCACTGCAATAGTGGGATTACTGGAGAAAACCTAAGGCCTTATAGAAAAGAAAATTCCATAAAAAACACTTAACTGAATTCAAAGGAAATAATTAATTATTGAGAGGAGAAGAAGGATTAACTCACTAGAAGTCCTATGGTTGTTGTCGTTCCTGATTGTTAGAATCACCTTGCTCTTTTCCAATAGTTCCTCTGCAACCGACAAGAACCTTAAACATACAAGCCTATGTAGAGAGGTAGTTATACTAATCACTACCTGTTAGTCCAATGAAATATAACATAATGATCAAAGCAATTAGTGTTCTACAAAGCATTTATGAAAGAATTACAAGTTAAAAATTACAAATACAATGCTTTTTATAAGGAATGAGTTTATATAATATTCAACAATTTTGGTAGTTACAAAGTATACATCTCCTACATGACGCTACCATGTCGAAAGAGACCTTGGGTCCCTCCACCCAATCTCCTGCTATAAAGGTTGGTTTTGACTCCATATTCACCATAGACCCAAAGAGAATATAAGGGAGACTCTTGGCCAAATTGGATGGTGATCAGAAATGGGCTAGAAACAAGGTTTTTTAGGTCAATAACCAACATCAACAAGGATGTATATGGGCTTACAGACTCGATGAGTGTATCCAAATAGATGTTTTCTATGATGTGCAAAGAATCATTACCTTTCTCCTTGGACAAAATGCTCCTATTATGTGGTCTCTGTTTGATTAGAGATAGTTGGCTACATGTAAAAAGAGTTAGGAAACTAACCAAACTCATAACTCGACATTTAATTGAGCATAAATATATTTTTTTAGAATTTATTATCATGTACATGATTGTCCCTTGAATAGCCCATGTATACGCATGTTGTATAAATGTGAGGGCACGTACAACTTCCAAAAATATGTTTTTTAGAAGGTCTCAAGGAGGTATGGTGAAGAGTTGTCTGTAAGTAGCATGGGGACTAGGCCAATAAGAGCATAAATGCTTCAATGGTGAAAATTGGTGCTACAACAATGAAGAAGCCAGAAGGCTTTGCAGTGAAGGGAAAGAAAGAACCAATATGTAGGCTGAAAAAGTCCTTGTATGGGTTAAAGATATCATCAAGGATGTGGTATAAAAAAATCGATACTTATATATTGAGACTCAGCGTCAAAAGAAGAAAAGTTGATCATTGTCTATATTTCAAATTAGTAGGTGATCGTCTTATTTATTTGGTCTTGTATGTGGATAATATGTTGTTGATAGGAAATTACAAGGAGATTATCCTGGATGTGAAAACTCAATTGTTCTATAAATTTGACATGAAGGATCTTAGTGTTGCAAATTTCATTTTGGGCATGGAAATTAAAAGAGACCGGGCAAATCATGAAGCTATGGTAAAGTCAAAAGAAATATGTCGACACAATATTATAGAGGTTTAACATGCAGGAAGGTAAACTTGCTATGGTTCATATTCTTGTAGGTGTAAAGTTATCTATGGATCAGTGTCCCAAGACATGGGAGGAAGAAGAGGACATGTCTCACATTCCATATGCTAGTGTGGTTGGCAATTTGATGTATGAAATGGTCTGTACTAGACTGTATATTGCACAGACAATGGGAGTTTTGAGCAAGTATATGTCAAAACCAGGGAAGGAGCATTGCACAACAGTAAAGAGGGTTTTCAAGTATTTGTGTGGCACTACTAGTTATGGATTATGCTACCAAGGAAGACCAAGATTGGACAGAGTGTTGGATATACATGGCTTTGTTGATGGGGACTGACCTGGAGATATGGATTGTAGAATATCTACAAGTGAGTATGTGTTTAACTTACTTGGAGGAGAAATCAGTTGGATCAAAAAATATAGTTTGTTGTGGCACTCTCAACAACATAATATGAATACATGGTAGCCACTCATGCAAGCAAGGAAGCAGTAAGGTTGCAAAGATTGTGTTCAGGTATTGGGTTGGTATAACAAGTTGTAAGGATAGATTGTGGCAGTCAAATTGCAATCTTCCTCACGAAGAACCCAACTTATAATTCTAAGACAAAGCATATCAATGTTCAGTATAATTTTGTCGGAGACATGGTTGAAGAGAAGGTGTTGTTGGTGAAGGTGGGCACTTTGGAGAATGTTGTAGATTCATTAACAAATTATGTGAGCACTGAGAAGTTCTCTTGGTTTAGAGAATCAATGGGCATTTTTTCATTGGATTATTGATCATGAAAGCATGTGACCCTTGTATGCAAAGAAAACAACAAGTGGGAGAATGCTGGGTATGTGTTATATTGTTTGCATGATTGTGGGTCCTCCTATTAGGGGTTTTGGGGGTGAAGCAATCGAAAAAAATTGGGGGGTTTATTCGCCAAATTTTTGGGTGGTCTTTCTCTTTGGAGAGGTTGGTTTTTCACCTTTGGTGGTTTAGTGGTGCATGGTATTTCAGCCCATGGTTTTCTAATTTCAGTTTAGGAATTAAGGTTGTAATCTAGTCTGGGTCAATGGATCAGGGGTTTTTTGGATGCCTTGATATCCGATATATTGTATTGTAAACATTGAAGTTAGATTATGAATAGAAATAGAGGTGTGGCTCTAAAATAGGTTGTTGGTTTTCCCATTTGGGTTTCCAAGGTGAATCTCTCTATAAATGTGTGATTGCGATTTTTTTCTTTTCTGCATTAAGAATCTRTGTGCATTGCATTAATGTCAAAGGTTTAAAACTTACACATACATTAATAAATGCATTGCAATGAACAAACAATATCCCATTTCACAACATGAATATAGTAGAGGTTAAGCATTACACCCACTTTCTAACATGACCATAAATATTTGTTTTAACAACTACTTAAAGCATGGTAATCATGAGATGCTCAAAATATAAAAGGATGAAACAAGTAAATTAGAGAGTTCATAGAAGATCGCTAGGAATAATATTGTTTTTTGGAGTACAATAAATTTTGAAATACTCTCACTAAGCTTAAAAAAGGCATGATGTTACCTCCCAACATACTCCTAAGGTACTCTCCTTCCCAGGAGATCGATAATGATGCATACAATTGCTTCTAAGGGTGAGCAAAATTATGTTGCAAACAAATTTGGACATAGTATCTACCTAATTGCACTACCTCCCTTACCGATGGTTACCCAAGTCAAACCTGGTAAGATGATGATTTACTTAGGATAAATTTGCATGATTTGAGCTCTTACAAACTCATCTACAAAAAATTTACAGTCACTATACTAGTGAAACTCAAATCTTTCATAGATTATAAATCTACTAGTCATACACAAAAGATATATTTGTCATCAAATTAACCATTAGAGAAATTGCTACATATTTTGGCTTGGTTGGTGCTTAATAAGAAATTTTGCATGGTTTTCCAACCTAAAACTTTTCATCTAATGTTAAGAACTATTAATATACAAGGAGGAACTTGGAAGAACGTTTTCTTGACAAACCAATCAACCAATAATTTGCTTATAAATTTGTTAATCATGACTATGCGAATGATCTTGGCATGTACAACCAACCAATGAATAAATTTTGGAATAAAATCGTGCATAACTTTGTCACAATCATGGTAATATATACCAATAGACTTAATTACCACATAATAAATCAAAATGGTCTAATTTTGAGTTCACAAAATGCTGAACTTTTTCCATCTTGCATAAACAAAAATTACTACTTCTAACAATTCCCTAGAATGATTTGCAATAACAATTCTTTATTGGCCACAAGGGTTAGCTCAAGCGGTCGTGAGCCAATTGTGAGATCTCTCCCTTGAGGTTGGGGAGGTCATGATTTGAATCTCTTGATCTCCTTGGGATGAGGTGCTTTGAAACTAGGCATTGACTTTTTACCTTGGTTACCACCCATTGACAATGGTGAAGTCTTTGGGGGTTTCTCATGCTCGGTTATCAGGGGGCGGACAATTAGCCACTACCCTCTCCTTTCTTAGCATGCTATAAACCATTTTTCATTGATTATTAAGTGTTAGTGTTATTTATTTTGCCTTTAAATCCTATTTCCAACATAACAAAACTCTTATCTAGATTTTAAAGAAGTTGTCGATTTCTTTAAACTTGCTTCTTCAAAAATTTGATGGCAAAAAAAAGAATATTTCGATATTTCCTTTCTTGTAATTTATTATTTTCTTTAGGTGGTTGAATGTCTCTCTAATGGCTGGTGAATGATGATGACAAAAGGAGATGGGTTTTCCAATTGTGGCATTAATTGCTTCAACCACTTATATGTTTTTCTTATCCTCTTTTAATAGCAAGCAACAATTATCCAATTTTCTTGGTCAATCCCAACTTCCAATTGTTTGATGATGCCAAGTGTGGGTTTTCCACTAAGCATTTGATTGCCTCTTATCTCATGCCACAAGTTCCAAATAAATTCATCTTTTCTCATTCCATTCAATCCTAAGCTAATATCGTTGGCACCTCCTATGGTCTACATTTCCCTTAGTATTCACAAAACCCTTTTTACCCAATATGTCATTTCAATAATATTATGTAATATTTATAAATAAATAAAAACACCAATTAAATTGGCTTTCCTTGTGTTGGTTCATAATATTGTCAATATATCAATGTCATTATGTCCTGGTGCCATTTATTTGGCCAAAAATTACCTTTAACTTACTCTATTCATCAAGTTTCATAAACTATTGTTGAACCATTTATTCAAATAGACCAACCAAAATACGTTTTTCCTCACAATCACAATATATAGTGCATAATGACTTATTGCATATTAACCCTTAATGTCACTAACATATTAATGTTGTTCTTTTGCCCAAACATTATGGTATGTTGACTCTATATAAAAAATCTTGATACGTTATCACCTTTAAGGATCATAGCACGTCTGGATCCTTGATTGGCCCAAGAAAGAATATTGGAAAGTACTTGTTCAAACACTCACAAATCAATCATTCTTGTTCAACCATTAAATCAAAACATCAAATTACTAAATAACATGTTTAAATTGGCCCATGTACCTTGGGTATCCCTAGAATTAGTATTTATACTTGCATGTTATCATTAGAATTAGTAAAGTTCATTCTTCCCTTGAATGGTAGTTCTGGATTTCTTCTACAAAACTAAATATTATGTTGCCTGAGTTTTTTGTGCTAAGTCCTCTATGGTAGTTAGACTTGCTCCTCAATTTCATGATCCAATGTGGAAGGCTCATAGAGTTTCAGATTTTCCACATTCACTACCAAGTAAATGCACATATATGGAGGTAGACTTAGTTTATAGGCATTATCACCCATCTTCTCCAATACTTCAAAAGGACCATATCGTCGAGTCATTATCTTCTTACCAAGACCCTATAGCATTTTTTTTTTCAAATGCAACCAAACTTTATATCCCACCTTGAAATATAGTAACGATGATCAAGATGATGCTTGTTGGTATGACAATGTACACCTAGACCTATTCAAATAATGTGGTCATTGTTTCTTGTCCTTTGATGGTCTTTTTACAAGTCATAAGAATGCAAATCTTACCGAACCTATCAACTATCATGTCCTTTCCTAGTTGTTGGAAAACCACTCACAAAATCCATGGACATGTTATCTCGAGGTCTAGTGGGTATAGGTAAGGGATTGTATAAAATTTACTTTTTGTCATTGGGCTTGTTGGTACAACAAAGTATGCATCCTGTAATAAACAAAGCTACATCTTCTTGCATTCTAGGTTAATATACATACCTCTGTAAGTTGGAAATTGTCTTCCCAACACTAAAATGTCTTGCAACCTTGGAAGTGTGAACCTCTTTGATAAGTTGCAATATTTCACCTTTAGAAACATAGAGGTTGCCTAGCTTGTAGAGAAACTCATTCTGGAGATGATAGTTAGCATTATTGTCACCTTCGTCTACACCAATTTGGCCTTGTAGTTATTGAAACACCTATGCAAAGTCCTCATCTTCCATGTATGCCTCTTTGTATGGATCATGGGTAAAAGGATCCATGTGCATAAGAGTTCTCAAAGATGTAATCTTGGATGTGGATGGCCTTGAAGACATCTCTACCAACTTATTAGTGTCTGCCTTCTTATATTTGATAACTAGATGAAACTATTGCAAAAACCCCATCTACTTGTAGTGTCTAGTTTTTTGAACTTACTATGGGCCTACAAATGCTATGGTGGCTAGTGATTAGTGTGGATAATAATTTCCTTTCCCATCATACAGTGCTTCCACTTCTTAATAGTTTGAACCAAGGGATAGAGTTCCTTATCATATGTAGGGTAGTTCAATACTCCACCATGAAATATTTTACAATGATAGCATGCCTACTTACCTCCTTGCATCAAGACTTCTCCCATAGCATATCCACTTGAGTTTGTTTCCACTTCAAAAGGATTATGCAAGTTAGGCAATGCAATAACTAGTGCTTGATCTAATATTCTGTTTAAGCTCATTGAAAACTTTATGTTGATTCTTTCCCCACAATAAACTCTCACCATTAGATATTATGACATGAAGTGGTGTGGCTATAGTTGAAATAGATGTTATGAACTTCTATAGGTATTGTGATACCTCAACAAATCCCCTAACTTCAATGATATTAGTAGGAACTAGCCACTTGAGGATGGCCTCCATCTTTGTAGGCTCTATATTGATTTCCCCTCCACCAATCACATACCCCAAATACACCAATGACTACAGAGAAAACTCACATTTCTTAAGGGTAGTCAGTAGTTGATTCTTTTTTAAAGTCTCTAACACCTACATGAGATGTGAGATACACTCTTCCCAGGTAAATCTATATACCAATATATCATCTAAGTACACTATCACAAATGAATCTAGAAAGGGATGTGATACATCTTTTATCGAGCACATAAATGTAGTTGGTTCATTACATAAACCAAAAGGCATATTACTAGTCATTCATATAGATCTTTCCTTCTCTTGAAGATGGTATTCTAACTATATTCTTCTTTAACTCATACCTGGAGGTGTCCCGACTTGAGATCCAACTTGGTGAAGTACTCAACATACTACAATCGATCTAACAAATCATCAATGTTGGGAAAAGGGTATCGATTATTGAGGGTGAACTTGTTCAAATCTCTATAGTCGATAGACATTCATCGAGTACCATCCTTCTTNTAGACTTAGTTTATAGGCATTATCACCCACCTTCTCCAATACTTCAAAAGGACCATATCGTCGAGTCGTTATCTTCTTACCAAGACCCTATAGCATTTTTTTTCTCAAATGCAACCAAACTTTATATCCCACCTTGAAATATAGTAACGATGATCAAGATGATGCTTGTTGGTATGACAATGTACACCCAGACCTATTTAAATAATGTGGTCATTGTTTCTTGTTCTTTGATGGTCTTTTTACAAGGCATAAGAATGCAAAGCTTACCGAACCTATCAACTATCATGTCATTTCCTAGTTGTTGGAAAACCACCCACAAAATCCATGGACATGCTATCTCGAGGTCTAGTGGGTATAGGTAAGGGATTGTATAAAATTTATTTTTTGTCATTGGGCTTGTTGGTACAACAAAGTATGCATCCTGTAATAAACAAAGCTACATCTTCTTGCATTCTAGGTTAATATACATACCTCTGTAAGTTGGAAATTGTCTTCCCAACACTAAAATGTCTTGCAACCTCGGAAGTGTGAACCTCTTTGATAAGTTGCAATATTTCACCTTTAGAAACATAGAGGTTCCCTAGCTTGTAGAGAAACTCATTCTGGAGATGATAGTTAGCATTATTGTCACCTTCGTCTACACCAATTTGGCCTTGTAGTTATTGAAACACCTTTGTAAAGTCCTCATCTTCCATGTATGCCTCTTTGTATGGATCATGGGTAAAAGGATCCATGTGCATAAGAGTTCTCAAAGTTGTAATCTTGGATGTGGATGGCCTTGAAGACATCTCTACCAACTTATTAGTGTCCCCCTTCTTATATTTGATAACTAGATGAAATTGTTGCAAAAACCCCATCTACTTGTAGTGTCTAGTTTTTTGAGCTTACTATGGGCCTACAAATGCTATGGTGGTTAGTGATTAGTGTGGATAATGATTTCCTTTCCCATCATACAGTGCTTCCACTTCTTAATAGTTTGAACCAAGGGATAGAGTTCCTTATCATATGTAGGGTAGTTCAATACTCCACCATGAAATATTTTACAATGATAGCATGCCTACTTACCTCCTTGCATCAAGACTTCTCCCATAGCATATTCACTTGAGTTTGTTCCCATTTCAAAAGGATTATGTAAGTTAGGCAATGCAATAAATAGTGCTCGATCTAATCTTGTGTTTAAGCTCATTGAAAACTTTATGTTGATTCTTTCCCCATAGTAAACTCTCACCATTAGATATTATGGCATGAAGTGGTGTGGCTATAGTTTAAAAGGATGTTATGAACTTCTATAGGTATTTTTATACCTCAACAAATCCCCTAACTTCAATGACATTAGTAGGAGCTAGCCACTTGAGGATGGCCTCCATCTTTTTATGCTCTATCTTGAGTTCCTCTCCACCAATCACATACCCCAAATACACCAATGACTACAGAGAAAACTCACATTTCTTAAGAGTAGCCAGTAGTTGATTCTTTTTTAAAGTCTCTAACACCTACATGAGATGTGAGATACACTCTTCCCAGGTAAATCTATATACCAATATATCATCTAAGTACACTATCACAAATGAATCTAGAAAGGGATGTGATACATCTTTTATCGAGCACATAAATGTAGTTGGTTCATTACATAAACCAAAAGGCATATTACCAGTCGTTCATATAGATATTTCCTTCTCTTGAAGCTGGTATTCTAACTATATTCTTCTTTAACTCATACTTGGAGGTGTCCCAACTTGAGATCCAACTTGGTGAAGTACTCGGCATACTACAATCGATCTAACAAATCATCAATGTTGGGAAAAGGGTATCGATTATTGAGGGTGAACTTGTTCAAATCTCTATAGTCGATAGACATTCATCGAGTACCATCCTTCTTGGGTAGTGTTGATGTTGAAACTATATGGTTTCAATACCAACATCTCAACCTCCCATGAAACTAGACATGAAGAGGGGGGATAGTACCTTGAGTTTATAGCCTCTGAAGGAAAGCACATTAAACCCTATAATCTAAGATTCTAAGCGTGAATATCATATTTATGATTTTGCAAATATTTAATTTTTATGTATTTTCAAACTTTATAATTTTAATACTTTTGTTTTTATGCATGAAATACAAATTAAAGCAAAAATTAAGAGTGAAATAAATATTACAAATGCTAAATAAAACAATATTTAATGAAAGGTAAATAAACTAAAATATTTAGTTAATGTTTACAAAAACTACTCTAGAGTAAATAAAAATATTGAAGTGAATTTTATTATGTTTTCTTTTTGATAAAACAAAAAGTTAAACTACTTAATAAATAAAAAGAAAGGAAATAATTTTTTTTCATTGAGCAATGAAATACATTAACATTGTTTTGATATTTTGTAAAAGTTTAATCTTTATTTTTATGTGTAACGCCATACATTCTCTTTAGATTTTTTGATGCTTTCAAATCCTGGGGAGGACTCGGACCACAAGCATCTCTAAGCATTCTATATGTTATTTTCTCTCTTACATAGAACAACCAAGCGTAGAAAGAAAATGAAGAAAAATTACATTGGACATTGAATGGATCAATGATAGTGAAGTGCATACAAGAAAAATGATTAGTGTTGATATAATCTGACTTTTATATAGCATACTTTAACAAATAAACAAAACAAGTTACCTTAAGAACACCAGAACACCGCTAGAACTCAACTACTTTGTTTCTCTTGCCACTTTGCAAATCACCCCTGCTATCAACATATCATCAAATCCACAAAAAATGAATGGAGCATGAACAATTTAAAATTTAAAATAATGAACCTCACCCAACTCTTTGCATACCTCCCGTTAACTTCTCCTCCTTGAATTGATGTTTGTTTCTTGTTTAATAACGTTTGATGGGAAGTTCCAACTGTTATGCCCATTCTAAATTTAACGAACTGGATAGAACCACCTGGGTTATGCTCCATTTAATAAAATCATAGACATTAAAATAAAACAAAATTTATTGGGATATCCCGTTATATTTTATCCACGTGTCGAATTTCAGTTTGTGTTTTGGAGGAATGGTGGATTAACTGTTTTACAGACATGACTCCTTTAAAAGATACTTTTTATGCAAGATCACAACAATGCCTCGTACATCTTCACGGAAATTATTTTTAGTAAAAACGCAAACCTTTGATATGGTGCAGCAACTCATAACCATACTTGATTGAAACGAGTTTTCTCAAATGTTAATCATGTATTACCTCCTCTGATTTTATAACAATGTCCATCTTTGTAATTTTCATGAGCCTGATCATAAAGAAAGCGCTCTCGAACTTCTTTCACTTAGATCAATATTGTCAAACTATGTCAACTTGTCATTTAACATGCACTTCACCTCGGAGCAGAGAAATTCCTTATATGTTCCAATTTCCAACTTGTCAATTACATCATCTTTG
>JZKD02S1601756.1:53754-75868 GCA_000966675.3 Picea glauca | reverse complement strand
TGCCCTTGCATGTGGTTCAGACTGTCGACTATCCCCCCCAAGATTTATTGTTGTTGGTGGTAACCTTAGTGGCCTATCTTCTTAGGGTCTTACACAAGGTGACTGTGAAGGGGCAAGTCTTCACGGTACCTAGAATTGATGTTGGCCAAACTCACTCGGGCTCCTTGGAGGGTATACCCATGATTATGTGTGGGAGCTTGCACCAGGGTGTAAGTCTGTTAAGCAGGTCATCAATGTAACTTTTCCAGCCTAGCCCAGCCCCTTCTCGTCTCGTTGTTGTGACGTTGGATTTCATCACCAACTAGTAACTTCAGAATTAAAAGGTCTTGTTTGCTTGGTGTTTTTTCCTAGATTTTTTACTAGCGCATGTTGTTTGTTTACCCAAGTTGACCATAGAATTTTCTTTGTAAGTTTTTAACTCGTTCATAATAGACCCTCCACGTCGTTCACGTAGAATGTAGGGCTTACCTCCAGAAAATATGGAAGGTTCTCAACCCTTGCCTACCATCTCACTGGAGGATTCTCCTCAATAGAGTGAATTTCAAGAAGTCACCACCCCACAAGTGGAAAGAACTGACTCTCTAGAATGGTTCCGAATTACCAATTCTTGAGACGACTTTCAATTTCACCCTGATTCTAAAAGATGTATTATGTTAGTGAATTCTTCTAGAGACTTAGTTGTTTTGTCTTCTGGATCACCGAATGGACCTTTTCCAGGACCTGAGGGCCAAGATCCTTTTTGTACTGCCGACGTTTTTAGATGGGATCTCTTTGGTTCAGGAACGGGCGTGGATATCACCGTCTCACCTGCATTCCCAAAAACCTCTGACCCAGACGCAATACCTTTTACTACTGCTTATTATTTTCCTGGTACAGAAGCTCCGTGAGCTGACCACATCTTGACTCTCCCTTTACAAATGGTCCATTACATAGATACTACGAGTCTTCACACCGAGATTACCACAACTAGCCAAGACCCTATTGGCACACCGTTTTCGCTCAGAGTCACCCCGACTCTTCCACCCGGATACCGTGCATTGAATGCCTCTATTCCCATTCCTACGCAAATCACATATGGAACTCCTGGTGGTCCCTCTTCTTTTGGGCACTCCCCTCCCGATTTCATTCCGAAATTTCCTCTACTCCCTTTCAGAGGACCTTCCTCGTCCTCTATCGGTGGCACTGATCCTAGTGGCACCATTGCGTTGTTCACACCAAATTACCAGATCCTTGTCAGTGGAAAATTTCACCAAGGAGGTTTGATTCAACCCTCTCTTTCAGGGAAAATCCCAATTGGATCCCAAATCCCAATTGGAACACAACCCCTGATTGGAACACAATCCTCGATTGGAGGACAACCCCCACCGACCCCACCCTATGGACAAAACATACCTCCATCCTTGGCCCAGTATTGGAACCATCTGATACAACATAATCCTCAATCGACTGGGGGGAAACAACCTCGAGATACATCCGTTATACCCCCTAGTATAGGCCAACCATATCCAGGTACTTCCAATCCTATTTGGGGCTTGAATTATCAACCCCACGTCCATGTTCAAGGATACAATACCATGAGCTACTTTCCTCCACAACAACCACTAAATCTGCCTGGGTCTTTGCATTATATGCAAACTTCTTATGGTCCCACTGGTTTGCCGATGGGACTCCCTCCCCAAATCCACTAGTACCCGCATGTGAATAGACAATTACCCTTCTTAGCCACTTTGGACCTCCTGGATCTGTCGAGGATTTTAAACGATCTGATCTGTCACTCTATTCATTTATGCCTTTTTCAACAAACTCTCACGGGTTCTACCGTGAAGTGGTATATATAATTACCAAGAGGTTTCTTCACCGACTTCAACACCCTAGCTATGGCTTTCCTCACCCACTACTAGTTACCGATCCGCTACGAGACAGGGACCGAGATTTTGATTTCTTTCAAACAAAACAAAGCCACTCATATCTCTGATCACATTCTGCCATTTCATCTACTCCTGTTGCTTCTCATGCAACCGATAGTGTGATTGGCACCTTCCATTCCCAACCAAATTCTGCCACAAGAAACAACCCCAAACCCATTTCTTCTAATGTTCAAAATGCTCCATCTCCTACCCCTCCCATCGGTAATACTTCTGAGGTAAATGCGGTTCAATCTACCCCCACCGGTAAAAACAAATCCAGAAAAGGAAAGGGTAAGAATAAGGAGGACAAAAATACTTCGCAAGCAGAGAGAACCAAAACTCCACCTGTTGACGATAGGGATAAGCGCAAACCATGATACCCTTGTCTTATCTGTGGTGATGATCACTACACTAAGGATTTTCCATGACGCATCGAGGTTACTAAGTTTCTTCAGGGGACCACGAAACCGCCCACTCCGACTGTATTGTCACAACCTTTCACTTCTCAACAACGGGCCCAATTGGCTATTCATGACCAACCATCCCCCTCCACTACATCTTATGTCTTAATGTGTACAGGTGATTCAAAGAAAAGTGACATCACACTTACCACTTGAGCCAAAGATTATTCTCCCTCTAAAGAGAAGGTTGATGTGATACCTCCTTCATTGGTCCAACCATCTCCCACGACTCCACCTACCAACGGTCCTCCTCATATCGAATGACCGAGCCTCAACACAGTTCTTCTCCCTCCTCCAAAGGGCATCGTTTGGAAATTGGCTTTCAATCCTCATGCTCGTGCCGCCCAAAAATACAACATTGTTGAAGATCTGGCCCAAGCACCATCCGTGATGTTAGCCCTTGAAGTCCTTCAAAGTTGTCCCATACAACGGAAGGCGCTGTTGAAATCTATCAGTGGAATTGACCCGACGGATATGAATTTAATAATTTTTTACTTGGAAGATCACATTCCAAGGTTACCCCCTCAAATCCCATTCCAAATACAAGTGATTGTCTCCGACAAAATTTTTTGTAGAACTGTTATCGACAAGGGTGCCTCGACGTGTGTCATGGCTATTACCTGCTGAAAATCCATCGGCTCTCCCTCTTTGATTGAATCCCATAACACACTTAAAGCCTTCAATGGCTCTGCTTTTAATCCTTACGGTGTCCTTCCTTCATTGCCAATCACCTTAGAAGGAAAAATGGTCCAAATTGAAGTGGAAGTCTTTGACACTCCCTTTGATTACAACCTTCTTCTTTGATATAGCTGGAACGATTCCATGCGCGCAGTTGTGTCCACTCTTTTTCATGTTGTACGTTTCCCACATCAAGGAAAGGTAATTACCATTGATCAATTAGCCTTGTTTAACTCGGATACGTGTAATGGAAACATATTGTTCATCGCCAAACCCCCCCCCGGATACGAGAACATCGGTGTAGGTCTTCTCAAAGACTCCTCGTTAATGGGTACCTTCCCCATTCCACCACTTGATGTTCCACACCTGTCTGTCACTTCAATCAACATGATCTCCACCTCGATTCACGGAACCCCTATGTCTCATGACCCATGGATGGTACCCAACCCTGACGATCAACTTTGTTACGGCGACAAAATTCCTTTGAGTCTGATCGAATCCACCTATCAGGCCATTCAATCAGCAACCCTTTCTACCCCCTCTCTTGGTGATTTATCTCCAGATCCTTTCTACGTCATTTTTCCCATGGATGAGATGATTATGTCTGTCATGGAAGACACCCCCTGGAACGATGGACATCACCGTTCCATCCTCTTCCTGGAACAACACACCATCGAGAGCTACCAATAGATCTCGAACCCATCAACCGGTGTCGTCATTTAAACCATTCTTGAGTCCACACATGATGTGTTTTCCAAAGGGAACTTAAGCAATATCTCACCCACTATTCCCCTCGACATATCCTTCAAACCTGGAATTGTCGAAAATGTGCATATCGGAGCTTCGTGTTCCCCTACCGAAATCGTCACCTATAAGTCCCTTTTCAAAGAATTTCGTGATGTCTTCTCCTGGAGCTATGAAGAAATGTTGGGCATTGACCTCGACATTCTGATACATGAGATTAAGACATACCCAGACGCTAAACTCATCCGACAATGCCTTCATCCAGTTCACCCACGTAAAGCGACTGCTATCAAGCTTGAAGTCAAGAAACTTATCAAAGCTGGATTTATTTACCCGATGGCCCTCACTGACTAGGTTTCCAATCTTGTCCCGATCGACAAGAAACAAGGCACAATCCACGTGCGTGTTGATTATAGGGATATTAACAAACCTTGTCCTAAAGACAACTTTCCTACCCCCTTCGTCGATCAGATTGTCGACGATTGCGCCAGAAGTGAAATCTTCTCTCTAATGGATGGTTTCTCCGGATATAATCAAATCAATATTGTTCCTGAGGATCAACACAAAACCGCTTTTATTTGTCCTTGGGGAACTTTTGCTTATCAAAAACTTCCTTTCGGTCCTAAAAACGCTGGCGCAACTTTCCCACGTGCTATGTCTGATGCCTTCCATGATATCAAGAACATCATGCAGCCATATCTTGATGACTTGCCCACTCATTCCATGCACCAGGTCGATCATCCCATACACCTCTGAGCCATTTTCCTCCGATGTCGGTTTTACCATATACGCTTGAATCCTAACAAATGCATTTTCTGCGTAGAATACGACCGACTTCTAGGCTTTATTGTTTCACGTCAAGCGATCAGGGTAGATCCTTTAAAGGTCGAGGCGATTCTCAATCTCCCTCCTCCTTCTACACTTCCCCAGTTACAAAGTTTGCAAGGGAAAGAAAACTTTATTCATCATTTCATCCCGAACTATGTCGAGATAACTCTTGGATTTACGTGCCTACTCAAAAAGTGGTCTGAGTTCGTATGGGATACCATTGCAAACAAATCCTTCGAAGCTTTGAAATTGTCCCTGACATGTGCTCCACTTCTCTTCCCCCTCGATTATAGTCACGATTATTTCCTGTATCTCACAGCCTCAGATTACACCATTGCTATGGTGCTCATCTAGGAGGATGATTCTCATGACAAGCATGTTATCTATTACTTGAGTCAAAATCTAACGCCTACCGAAACCAAGTATTTACATGTCGAAAAACTGGCCTTGGCAGCCATCCAAGCAGTTCAACGTTTCCGGCACTATATCCTCTCTCGCAAGACTACGGTAATTTCTAACCACAACCCTATGCAACACATTCTCACACGTCAATTTCTAGGGGGAAAATACTCCAAATGGATCGTGATACTCCAGGAGTTTGACTTAGAATTCGAACGAGCTAAGTCCAAGAAGTCCTTAGTGTTTTCCAAGTTGATATGCGACTTTCCCTACTCTGAAACGAAAAATGTAGCAGCTGATTCATTACCTGATGAATCCCTTTTCCTAATTAGTTCCGATGATCTTTGGTATGGTGATATCATCATATATCTCCAAACCCAGACTTTTCGGCCCAATTTGTCCAATACTAACCAACATCAAATATTCTACCAAGCCCGTCAATATATTATCCTCAGTGATACTCTTTATGATCATGGGATTGACTTAGTTTTTCGACGCTGCCTCATGTTTGATGAAGCCGAGAAAGCCTTAAATGACTGCCATTTTGGAGCCTGTGGTGGTCATATGTCCGGGTATTCTACTGCCCAGAAGATCTTACGAGCAAGGAATTTTTGGTCTTCTTTAATTAACGATTACATAATCGCTGTCCAAAAATGCCACGCTTGCCAGACCTATAATCATAAGATACGGTCACATCCTACTCCTCTTCACCCTGTGGTCTTCGTTGGTCCCTTTGTGAAATGGGGTATCAATTTCATGACATGTCACCCCCACTCGGATAGGGGGCATGGATACATTATTGTAGCTGTATATTATTTTACGAAATGGGCCGAGGCGATGCCGACATTTGACAATATTGGAAATACTACAGTATTATTCATTTTCAATCACATCATAGCTCATTTTGGTGTTCCTCAGGCTATCATTACTGATCACGGTAGCCACTTTAGAAACTTCATGATGTCCGAAATCACTAAAAAGTTGGGTCTTCGCCATGAATACTCAATGCCCTATTACCCACAACCCAACGGCCAAATCGAAGCAATTAACAAAGCTCTCATAACCATGCTTCGACGAATGATAGGGATTCACAAAACAACTTGGCACACAATGTTGTTTTCAACATTGTGGGCTTACTAGACATCTGTTAAGTCTGCTACTGAGTTTACACCATTTCAGTTAGTCTATGGTCTAGAAGCCATCCTCCTGATTGAATGCGAGATACCCTCCTTAAAACTAGTTGTCGAACTCCTACCAAACACTTCTGCCGAGGAAGAACGTCTGTTGTATCTCATGCGATTACACGAAACTCGATGCGACACTACCCTAGTCATAGAAGCCTAGAAGAAACGTGTCAATTCCCAATACGACAAACATGTCAAGCCTCGCATTTTCTTCGAAGGAGATTTGGTTCTCCTCTATGAACAAGATCGAGATATGCTAGGAGCTGAAAAATTCGAAGCCATGTGGTGAGGTCCTTATATCATTAGACGAGCTTTGGAGAAAGGAGCTTACGAATTAGTAGATTATGACGGTATCCCTTTGAGTGAACCCAGAAATGGGTTGTACTTAAAGAAGTACTATGCATAAGATCACATGTGGACGAGTACTTGTATTTTATTGTATCATACTTCTTGTGTGTTACTGTACTATGATTTTTTTGTTATTTGGTCTCTACCCTTATGTTACATTGTGTTTGGTTTCCCTATGTCGGAGTCTTCGCTACCCCACATTGGCTTCACTGATGGTGCTAGCCGTAGTACTCAGAACCTTGCTTCTACTGCATGGGAAATTTATGCCCCTACAAACAAACTTATCACTCTACGAGGTGTGTGCCTCGGCCGTGCGACCAACAATATTGTAGAGTATAGTGTCATTGTCGAATTGTTGATTGATGCTATCTCTCTCAGTATCCATCACTTGGTTGTGCAACTCAATTTGCAGCTCGTAGTACTATAGTTAAGTAATGTCTATGCTATTCGAAGTCCTACTTTATTACGGGTATATTTGTGAATTCACCTCTTGGAATGTTATTTTGATTAGATTGAGTATCAGCATATTCCTAGATGTCTAAATACATTAACCGATGCATTAACTAACTATGTATTACACAGACATTTGGGCCATTTATAAACCAATCAAATCACATGCATCACATAACATAAGATAAGCTGGTAGAAGCCGTAAATATGTATATAACGATCAAAAAGTTTTTTACAAAAAGTTATGTCCAAGCTCTAAAATTTCAAAATCGAAAGCTCCTAGCTTCTACAAAGTAACATCATGGATGACGCTCACGATAACAAACTACTTCCCGGGCAACCCTACGAAGAAGTCGGCCAATAGACTCTGACATGCCCATTGTATGACGCTGATAACGCCGTGGGACCTCTCCGAGAGGCATGTTTAGAATGTCAGCAGTCAACCCCTCTAAGTTTTGTTTCACTGCCTCATAATCTTTAGCATCCCATCATGGCACTAGAGCCACCTCTCCTCGTCGTTGAATAGGAGAGGTACCTAGAGGTTGATAAGGCCCCCATGTCTATGTCATCAAAAAAGAATTTTTGTAATTAGACCTTGGACAAACATAAAAACATTTGGATATGATAAAACTCACAAAAACATTTAAAAAGTGAAAAAATGTGTACTTCTTACCTAGATATCCCCACTGAGTGCCCTTGGGTAGGGCCAAGTCCGTATCCCCTTGGAAGTCCAACTCGGCATACGCATAATCGTTGACCATCAACATCTGTGGCTGCAACCAGTCAAAGAAGGAATCATTGTATTTGATGATTGGTCTAGCTACATGTCAGGCCATGAGGTTACACCACCTCATCCTCGGATCCTCTGGAGCCAGTAAACCCCACTCAACCTACAACCTTAGCAAGGGAACCCTCTCAAGAAAGAAGGACACCAAAAGTGATCCATACCCGAATTGCTTCAGGTCGCCTTTCCTGCATTTTGTCAACTGCCTCTTTATGCTACGAAGGACTGCATCTGACTAGTTAAAGACCCGAGGCTCAGTACACTCTATTGCGTATTGAAAATAGATCTAGAGATCCATGTGTGGAGCAGCACTCCCATCCATACGAGAAATGGTGAATAAGATAGTGCGAAGGGTCAAATCTTGGACCCCCAAATGGCCACTTTTCCTTTGCTTCTTTCTACCTCTGGAACACAGTACTGACGACAATACTCACTCATAGGCAGTGCACCACCTCGGCTACCGGTCAAGCTAGCATGATACCCACGTTGTGGCAGTCCTGTTAGGAAATAAACGTCCTCGGTATCCAAGGACAATGTGTGGACCCCCACGTGGAATACTTGTTGGTCCACATCCCACATATGAACAAGGTACTCCAACAGCCTGACTTGGGCCCTCATACCCAGGATCCGAAAGAATTTCAGGAGACCACAGTCTCGTAAAGAGACAACGGTGCCCGAGTCATTCCCGAAAATAGCAACAACTTCTTCATGTTCTCTTTTTCTCCATTCCAAATACATCGTGACGGTCAAATGCTTGCACAAGAATCATAAGAAGAGGGTCAGCAACTCTTTTCAAGCCTTGACACATTTTTCATTAAGAAAAAATCAAAGCAAATTTTCATTTTGTGGTTCTCACAGGTGCCCCTTTAGCACAGTGCGAGGTTCTCACAGGTGCCTTCGGGGCCACCTGCGAGAATCATGCATTCTTGTAGGTCTCGTATGGCTAGCCTGCGAGAACGCCTAGGCGCAAATTTTGGCCCTAAAACAAAATCAAAACTTGAAATTTGCCAATGAAACCAAAAATTGAACCATGAAAAGGTACAAGATAGAGAGCTTACCTCACTGACAGAGACGGTTTTCCAAACGACTGTTCATACCTTCTGCAATCGAGCACCGAATTTCAAGGGCAAAAGAGGGGTTTTGGGCTAAAATCTTGGCAAAGTTACAATGACTATGGTAAAAGAACTTTTACCCACTTATATTTAGTTTTTACCATTTTTGTTGGTTTTTATAATTGTTTTATTCATCAAACCTAATGCTTAATAGCCCTATGAATGCGATTTTTTGCAAATATGACGACTTCGAAGTCCACACGAAGGAGCAAGGATATTCTTTTTTTTTTCATCGCATGTTTAAATTGTTTTTTATGGTTTTTAGACAAAACCTCGAGCTTGGTCTTTGTTCATTCTCAGGCTCGAAAATACATGAGAACATAATTGAGCACACTTCTATCACTTTTTCGGGCTCAACAAGGTTATACAAAACAGGAACCCCCTGAAGTCCTCTTTAAGCTCTTTTCAGACTCTCTAAACATGAAAATATTTTCGAGCGATCTTGTTGTTTTCACGCTCATTAAAGTATTTGAAGAAAGTGTTTGTTGGGCGATAATTTATCTCTTTTTCAGTCTCATCTGACTACTTTATGAAAAAGGAACTAAGAGAGTTCTCTTTTGAGTGTTTTTCTAGACTCTATAATCATGAAAAACCTTCGATTTTTTTATCTTTGGACTCGTTAAACAAACATTGAAAGACCCGTAATGGGACCGAACCACTCTTTCCTAGGGTTCGTTAAACATACTCCGAGGGACTCATCTGAAGGATGAGCTTACATAAACAAGCATATTTTATCCTCCTCAAGCTTGTTGTTGCGCCTCTTTCGTCACCTTAGTGAGAAAAATAGAGGTGCTTGCAAGCTTAGTTGGGTTTGCTAAGAAGGACAGCTGCAAGGAAAAGGGTTAGAGAAAGAAATATAAAACAATAACTAAGAAATAAAATATGAAATAAAACAACAACTAAATTGATAAACATAGGGACATAAGGGAAAAAGAAACAATGAGACCCATGTCACCAATGATAAGGATGATATTAGTGAAAGAAAACACCGAGAAGCAAGAGGACTGTCAGTCCCTTCTTCCTCCAAGGGAGGGCTCTTGGACCCCCACAAATAAGCTCTTCTTACAACTCTTGAAAATGAAAATGAAAATGGTGAAAGAATTCTTTGCTAATCCACTCAAGGGGTGAGATGGGTTTCCCAATGCAACAATGCAAGTATACTCTTGGCAAGGATAGAAGATTCCTCAGGAGAATAATGGTAGCATAACTTTGCTATGAATTCCTTGAAAAATGAAGTGTATCCATGGCATTTTTATAACATTCCTTTGACTTATTGTCCAACTAGTTTGTAGTGTGTAAAGAGGCTAATTAGGGCATTTCTAGGTCTTTGACCAGCCACCCAGTCGAATCCAGTCCAGATTTGAGTGTCAAATCAACTTGGAAGCTGAACCAGAAGTGGGTGGGAGGACGACCACTCTCATAAATGCGTCGTTTCTTAGGTGCACGGATTTTTGTGACAACAGTCATGCATCGTGCGCATGTGCATGATTTCTGCATTCCTGTTTTGTGCATGTGCGTGCACGCTCAGTGTCTTCATAGCGCCCTTTAATTTTTACACTAGTTGTATGGTTTTGACCCTTTGTGAATTATTTTGTGTTAATTCAGGTCCATGGATGACCTCATAACTGTTTGACGATGCTGAATTCTTGTAACCAGTTGCAGACGAAATTTCAGTGATAATAGATGGCCCCTGATGGATGAGGTTAGGAGCATACGCATAGCCAAAATTCATCAATGTTTCTTCTACTGAGAGTTCTTTTGTAAGAGAGAGCAATAGTGGGATTGTCAAGAGTGCCCCGTTGGAGGGAGAAGGGAACCTGTAGAACCCAACCTTCCATAAGGTGTGTAAAAACTAAACTATGTACAAACGAGGCGGGCATGCCCCATGCTCATGTCATGTAACTCAAAAAGAGGAATGAAGTGTTGATGTAGACAACTGCAGCGCCCTTGGGGGGGGTCGTGATAAAGGCAGAAGAAAATTATATGGAGGAACATACTCTGAATAGTAGGCAGTGACATATGTAAGAAGTATCACAGATTCTGTAGGCATTGATAGCCTAGCCAAGTTCAGAGGTCTTCGGCAAGTATAAGAACTAATTGCAATAACCACAAAGTAAGACCCACCGTAACATGAGAAAGTGTTGATGTTGAATGTTATGAGGGTCAATGACAGTAGGGAACAATGGTGGTTCTCCCTGTGTTGTCCGAGATCTCTCATTGGATAGGCAATGAGAATCAAGATACTGTCGCCCTTCTGGAAAACTGTACTGAGGTCGACAAAAGGGGGACACGACTCCCAAAAGTAAAGGGCTTTGTGAAATCTACTAGGTGAGGTTAGGAATTGGAGGAGGTACATGGACAAAGTCAAGATGTAGGAAGACTCAAGACTTCCCTTGGTTGGGTTATATGTGAGATAAAAGTGGCTGCAACCGTTCAACGAGGTCAAGTGTCAGGGGGATAGCAAGACAGGGGATACGTTTTGCTAGAGGTGAGATAAAGTGAATAAACTCAGAGGGCAGAGGTAAGTGGCCTGTGGGGTACTCTGAATATATGGATGATGTCGTCAAGGGTAGATGATAAGTAGTGCCCCAACCAAGGGTGACATGGGTTTCTTTTGCCAAAAAAGGGAAGAAGGCCGCCAAAGGTGATGACAAAAAAGGGTAATGTAAATGTTGAAAACAAAGGTGTTTGTACAATAAATAAAGAATACGTTGGAATAAGTGTACAAATATAGAAATGGGTGCCCTGATGTAATATGGTTGGCCCAGGTAGGGCACAAATTCCTTGGAGAACTAGTGGAGGGTGGGGGCCCCATGGGTGGGTTTCTGTATGAGGTAGGTGAAATGAAGGGAAATTTGCAAATGGGCAAAGAGATTGTGGATGAAATGGAGGGTTCATGATACTACGGAGGTGTAGTCAAAAAATAAAACCATGAAGAGATAATCTAGGAGTCCGTTCTGGGAAAGCTAGCAAGATGAGGAGAAGGACTATGTGGCTGATTCGTGACATGATGTAAGACTATCAGGACTCCCATCCCTGAAAGGTTTTGAAAAAAAACATGAGTGTCAAAGGTGAAAAAGGGTGCTATGAATGGGACAACTCATGTGGGTAAGAGTTCTAGCGGGTGACAGTACCGAAGATGCAAATGGAGGTGTTGGTACTGTCGAGCCGGAGATGGGGATCGTAGAGGCAAATGTCAGAGGGTGTGACTGGAGATGCAAGTGAGATTCAGAGGGAATGAATACATGTCAGTGCTGAGTATATACTTGAAGGGGTGGTGTTAATGTATGATGACCAAGTACCTTCACACATGACGATCAAATACCTAACGTGAACAATATCTGAAGAGAATCGAACATACTAGCATTGATTTGATAATTTTGAATATGCGCATGTGTACCTAGTCGGGGTATGAAAAAATGGCATCCCAGGGGCTCAGGATGAAAAGAGGCCCAGGGGTTGTCGTGATGTAGATGACGTGATGTTGATCCCGTGGCTGAAGACAGATCGAGAAATGGACACTCGGAGCTCCCGGAATGGTGAGTGGAATTTTGGAAAAAAGGCCTATATATAGTTGTAGGGCCCACATTGCCACCTCATTTGTACTTGCTGCTATAGTGACTGGACAAGAATTATTGAGAGGATATTTGGATATTATGGGAGGATGAGGCATCCGATCGAGGACCAGCCAAATACAGGTTAGTGGTTTGATCATCCTGCATAGAAGTAGGGTTTCCATTTTTGGGTTGGGGCTGTACGGAGGGTCGTACAGGGGTTTTATGGGTGTGGGCCCCCACGTGTGTGGGAAATATGGAGGTATGCACGCCTGCCCACCGGATAGGAATGCATGGGGGTGATTATAAGGGGAATGAAGGCACACACTATGTGTGCACCTGTTGTCTACACAGCTGCACATGTGTGCACGGCTGTGTATTGGACAAGTGTGCTTTAATGCATGCCTGTGTTCGTGACAGAGGCACATGAAGGTGCCCCTGTGTGTTGAGAAGGTGCACATCCATGCATGCCTGAAGGATGGATAGGCACTCCTGAGTGCATGCCTATGGAGTGGACATCCACGCATATGTGTGCGCCTATGGAGTGAACAGGTGCGCACGTGTGCGCGCGTGTGGGTTAAACAACCATGCCTTGGAGTCAAGGTTGACGGGTGTACAACTTATCTTTTTAATGTTGTTTATGGTCCATTTGGCTAACCTATGACTATTTTATGTGGTTGCAGGCGATCATTGTGCACGATGTCGGTTTTTTGGCGAGAGCGAGATTGGTCCCAGTTGAGAGACGACGTGGTTATTGAGGAGTCGGGGGTATGTGCGACTTTGGCAGCCTTTGGGATATTGAAGTTCTTTGAGTGCCCATTGATATGGGCGCAGGATTGTCTCCTGCAATTCCTTATCCAGATGTCGAGTCTAGACCTGCATTATTTCATAGTGCTGGGAGAGCAGATTGCCTTCACTGCAGTGGAGGACATATACTTTTTGAGTGGGCTCCTGTTTCGGGGAACGCCGCTACCGGTGGAGCCGGTGTTACTGAGGGATGTGGCACTAGTGATAGTTGGTCGGAGGTACTGTTTGGGGGCAAACTTTATGTCTGGCACTGTTGTGAGCATTGGGGCGATAGATGATCTAGCGCATCATTGTATAGCAGCGATGATTGTGAGAGTGTACGGGCCTCTTGCAACACAGTAGATCAGTGGGGGTTAGCTGTGTGTGATGGAGAGGGTGCTGGCTGGTGAGCACTTTGCCTGGGGGATTACTCTACATGCCAGGATGGTAGGGAAGATAGACCACTGTCGATCCACGGATACAGGAGAGTTTTCCTTTGAGTCCATCCTAGTGGCCTGGTTTTTGGAGAGGGTGCCTATGTTGTACCCTAGTATTTTATTGGGTGCGCCTAGGGTGCGAGAGCCATGACTAAAGAGGTGGTCGACTGTTTTGCTTCGTCATGGTGGTGGTGAGGGTAGTCACTTATTTACTGTTGAGGTGACACAGGTGTGGTGGCAGATGCCGTAGGTGATTTTACAGTTCCCATATGCTGGTGTTGACTTCCGGGAGGATCCGGACATGGTGTTACCGCCAGGGGAGGTTTTTGACCGTCGAGGTATGTTGTTGAGTTATATATATATGTTTTTTGAGATAGCATGACATATGTATATGATATAGATGTTGATACTATCTATTGCTTGTTTGTATGTGCAGATGTGGCACCTCGTGGGTGCGAGGTTGAGTTGCGGAGAGTGTTGTCTCGCCAGGAGCCGAAGAGACTGTCGTGGGGAGGGTTGCGGGTTGGAGAGAGACGTCGGCATGAGGAAATTGAGGCGAGACCAGCTGATCCTAAGAGAAAAGTGAGGAGACACCAATTTGATGACCCTGGTGCCGGGCCATCACATGCTCCTCCGACGGATGCCGGAACAGATTTTGAGGACATACGTCGTTGCCTGGAGGTAGTGCCTGAGGGCATACCTGAGGGCATGTGGTCTCGCATCCAGGATGAGGGCATCCTGGAGCAGTGTGTGGGGATTTCACCGCCATGGCAGGCTGTGGTACGACAGGTAGTAGTAGTAGGTGCTGTGATGACCAGACGATTACCTCCGGGGCAGGAGGGACTAGTAGTGGGTGGGGGGCTACCGCCTGAGGGAGGGGTAGGAGGTGGTGCTCTAGAGGCACCTTGAGTGGTGCTCTATGTATTTTTGTCTTTTTGTATATAGGCTGGTGAGCCCAATTTGTACTGAGGTGCTTCGTTGGCTTGCAGATACTTGTATTTTGTATGTAAACATTTGGATGGCACTGTGGACCGTCATATATATATACAGGAGTATACATCTTGAGATCTATGTGGTGTTTACAATTGTTTTGTTAGTGTGTTGATGATGTCTAATCTATATATGCTGTGACATGTTGTTGATATGTTTATGTATGTGTAGAAGTAGCTTGATGTGATATATGCCAGTCTAACACAATATCAGCTAAGTTATCTATAATTTGATTTAATTGTCTGGGACAATGTGTAAATGTAATGGAATCACAATGTCGAGATAAAATTATATCCTGCAGGTATTTGCAAAAGAGGCAAGGATCACATATGCAGTACACATTGTTGAGTTGGAGAACAACTAGTTGAGAGTCGAGAAAGATGCTAAGGTGATGAATACGATGATGTTGGGCATCGGCTAGGAGGCCAATGATGGCAATGTATTCGGCTTGGTTGTTGGTCGCTAAACCCAAACATATGCCGCTTGAATGGAGCATTTCATGTGAGGGGGTGTAGAGAGCCCAAGCAGTCGAAGAGAGATTTTGTGTCCAATGGCTGGCGCCGTCGGCGTAACCAATGTGGTAGGCCGGTGGAGGAAGCATTTGTCAATAGCACAAATGATAGTTTAGACGTGAGGGATGGAAAAAAGATTAAAAACACTATAAAAGAAATAACCTAAAGTAGAATGACTACGTTTAAGAATAAAATTTCTTTAAGTATAACCTATTGATGGGTTCTTTGAGAGAGAGGCCTTCAGGAGAGGCCAGGATGTATGCACCTTTGGTGAGGCAATGTTGGATGATGTAGGGGCCATGCCATAGTGACTCGAATTTTCCATGACCAAAGGTATCATGAGCAATATCGTAAGCAAGGAAAAGGTCACCTTCATGGAATGATCGAAGGTTGACATGCCGATCAAAGGTGGCCTTTCATCATTTTTTAGCTGCCTCATTGTTTTGTAATGAAGATCGACGATCTTCATATAGGGACTCTAAGTTCAGCAAGCACTGCTCCATTGGAGAAGTGTCGGGTAATAGCTCAATTGTTGTGCGTAAGGTGAGAATTTTGCACTCGATGGGAAGAGTGGCCTCCATCCCATGGACTAGATGGAATGGTGTGAAACCAGTAGCTATTTTCATAGCCGTACGGTAAGACCATAGCATAGAAAATAACATATGTTGCCAATTGGTCTTATGTTTATTAACCGTTCACTGTAGCATGGTCTTGAGGACCTTGTTAACTGCTTTGACCTGTCTATTAGACTGAGGGTAATATGGTGAGGCAAACTCATGGGAGAATCCTAACCGAGCTGAGAGTTCGACAAAAATCTCGTTCTCGAAGTGTTTCCCATGATCGAAAACTAGTTGGAGTGGTACTCCAATGCGGGATATGACGTGGTTAAAGAAAAAATGTGTTGCGGTGTCAGCGATATTGTTGAAGGTGGGCATAGCTTCTACCCATTTGGTGAAGTAATTGAATGCGACAACAATGTATTTGTGTCCATTGCTGGAGGGGGGATTACAAGTCATGAAGTCGATGCCCCATTTACAAAAGGGGCCGACAGTGATGACTGGATGAAGAAGAGTAGGTGGTGCTTGGGCTTTGTTGGTGTAAAGCTGACACTTCTCGCATCGTTTCACGGTGTGAATGCAATCATGAAACAAGGTAGGCCAAAACTAACCTACTCAGATAATCTTTTGAGCAGTGGATATTCCTGAAAGATGGCCCCCACATGCGTTGTTTTGGTAGTCGTTTAAGACTCTGTCAGCCTTGTCAATGGTCAGGCATCGATGAAGAATGGTGTCGACCCCTCGCTGGTATAAGATGTCTCCGATGAGGAGGTAGTGGGGGGCCTGGTGGCGAATACGATGACAATCATCTCGTGAAAGGTGGTTAACGAACTTCTAAGTTCGGAGGTAGATGAGGTCACCGTAACAAGGATCATTCGAAGTGATGTAAAAGAGGTGTTCGTCGGGAAAGTCGGTATTGAAAGGGGCACTAGTTGTGTGAGAGGGGAGGGTTGTGACAAGTTTGGAGAGAACGAGGGATTTATTGCTCTTGGGTGTTGAGAATTCAAGATCATACTCTTGAAGGATAACGATCCATCGAGCAAATTTTCCATTAATTTTCCGACGACTGAGAAAGTATTCCATAGGGTTGGAATCTGCTACAACCTTAGTTGTGCGAAGCAGAATGTAGTGATGCAGTTTCTGGACTGTGAGGATGACTGCAAGAGCTAGTTTCTCTTCGTGTTTATACTTCAAGGGTGGCCTTGAGAGGTTTCTACTAATGTAATAAATGACATGCTCACGATTGTCATCACCTAGCTAAACAAGAACTCCTGCTACTGAAACAAATGATGCTGATATGTAGAGGATATAGCCGTGATTGTAGTTAGGTGCACTAATTAAAGGGGCATTGGAGAGCACCATTTTAAGATCATCAAATGACTGCTAGGCATGTTCATCCCAGAAAAATGGGATGTCGTGACGTAGTAAGTGAAGGAAACCGTGTGTGCGAGTGGTGTAGTCTGGGACGAATCGTCGTAGAAAGTTAGCCTTGCCTTGTAGGCTCTGGAGTTGACGTAAATTCCGAGGAGGTGGAATTTCGATGATAGCTTGGACTTTGAGGGGGTCCACGGTAATACCACTTTGGGAAACGATGAATCCAAGGAGGTGTCCCATGGTAACACAGAAAACACACTTGAGGGGATTCAAGCGGATGTTGTACTAACGACACTGTTGGAAGATAATTCGTAAATCATGAAGATGTTGGGTGTGTTTCTTGGATCGAACTGTGAGGTCGTCCAAGTATGCGAGGATGATATGATCCAAATCGTTAAAAATGTATGTCATCGCCCATTGGAAAGTTGTGGTAGCATTCTTTAAGCCAAAAGGCATGACACAATATGCAAAAGTACCCCAAGGGGTAGTGAATGCGGTTTTGTACTGATCAGCGGGGTGAATTTGAATTTGATTATAACCAGAGAAACTGTCCATGAAGGATAGAGCCTCGTGGCCTGCACAGTCATCAATAATTTGATCGATGAAAGGCATTGGAAAGTTGTCTTTGGGACATGCGTGATTGAGATCAAGAAATTCCATGCAGACGTGGATAGTGCCCTATTTTTTATTAACGGGTACAGGGTTGGAAACCCATGAGGTATAGGCAATGGGGTAGTTGAACCCAACTGTGCGTGATTTGTCAATTTTGTCTTTGATGGCTGCTGCTTTGGATGGGTGTAGTGGTCGTTTTTTTTTATGAATTGGGGTAATGTCAGGCCAAGTGTCGATGCGATGTTTGACGATAGATGGATCAAGGCTAGGCATTTCCATGTATGACCAGGAAAAAATATCTCGATATTCCTGGAAGAGGGATTTATAGGTGGTGATTTCTTGAGTGCAAGCGGCTCCAATGGTGATTTCCTCGACGACGCCATTTTTTATGGAAATGTTGATTTTAATGGTCGGGGAAATGTTGGCCATGTTGCCTTCTTCAAAAGTATCAAGGGTAGGAATGGGGTTTTTGAACCAGTCGATAGGCCCTGATGGGATAAAATCCTTGGTTTCAACCGCATATATGGGGTGTTGGTTAAGAGGCGTGGAGGCTTCCTGTGGAAAGAAGAGTGCGTAGTGGTGTAGCGCATCCCATGGGTAGTCAGGGTTGTTTAACTCTTCTACTATTTCCTTGTCACAATGGAATTGGCGGGAACACAATGGGTCATGAAGAGGTATATCGGTGACTGTTGTCATGTGGCTGCCCCATGGTGATGAAGAAGTAGGGTGGACGATGCAAGGAAATTGTGACGGTTCGCTCGACATAAACCAAATATCAAAGTACTGAGGAGTACCTGTGGTAGTTGGGTGTAAACTTTCCATAGGGAAATGAGCGGGAGAGTTGGGGGGATTAGGGGGTGAATCCTTAGATAAGTCATCCAAGAACCATGGAGGTGTTGGAAGGGCCTCGGGTTCAAGAGAAATTACATGAAGAATATCTAGTGACGAGGTAAGGTCAACCATCGATTCTATGGGTCTTTGAAGCAGGGTCAATTGGCATTGCCTGTAGACAATGATCATAGGACACTGGTATGTAAAATGATCTAAGGATTCACATAGAGAGCAAGGGCATCTCATGCATTCATTGAATGAAGTTGTGACATAATGGATGTCAGTAATTTTTGGTAGGGATGACCTAGCTGGACTGGGTTCACTCTGAAATCTTTGGCATATTGCGGCTAATATCTGTCGAAAGCATGGTAATGCTGCGCAATGGTGGGTATAATAGCCATATTCTGAACATATAGCACAAGTGAATTTGGTTCGCAACACTTTACTACTTGAATGGGGGGTGGTAGCGATAGTACTGGCTATAGTGGCGAGTGTTGAGGGAGTTTGATTGAGTGGAATCAAATTCCATAACTCTGGCAGAGATGGGAAGTTGTTGGTTTGGTGTCCATATTTCTCACATAGCGCACAAGGGGGTTGGATGCGCGAGGGAAGTGGAGCTGTGGGCTCTTTCTTCTTTTGCCTACCCCCAACTATGGCAGGGGGAGTAGAGGGTATGGTGAGAGTGAGTATGGGAATCGTCATTGGGATTCCTTCCGTTTGGGGGGGGAGGGATGGGCGAGGGAACATCGCAGGTGGATGTAAATACCAAACTGGAATTGCTAACACCATATTAAGAAGGGTAAGTGTGGTGGCTACTTGGAAAGCTTCGACACCAGGTGGAGGGTAAATGTTATCATTGAAATTTCATCCACAAATGGTTACAAGAATTCAGCATTGTCAAATAGTTATGAGGCCATCCATGGACATGAATTAACACAAAATCATTCACAAAGGGTCAAAACCATACAACTACTGCAAAAATTAAAGGGTGCTATGAAGACACTAGGCACGTGCACATGCGCAAAACAGGAACGCAAAAATCGTGCATATGTGCACGATGCACGACTGTTGTCGCAGAAAGCAGCGCACCTGAGAAACAGTGCATTTATGAGAGTGGTTGGCCTCCCACCCACTTTTGGTTCAACTTCCAAGTTGATTTGACACTCAAATCTGGACTGGATTCAACTGGTTGGCTGGTCAAAGACCTATAAATGCCCTAATTATCCTCTTTACACACTACAAACCAGTTGGACAATAACTCAAAGGAATGTTATAAAAAGGCCATGGATGCACTTCATTTTTCAAGGAATTCATAGAAAAATTATGCTGTCATTATTCTCTTAAGGAATCTTCTATCCTTGCCAAGAGTATACTTGCATCATTGCATTGGGAAATCCATCTCACCCCTTGAGTGGATTAGCAAAGAATTCTTTCACCATTTTCATTTTCATTTTCAAGAGTTGTAAGAAGAGATTATTTGTGGGGGTCCAAGAGCCCTCCCTTGGAGGAAGAAGGGACTCATAGTCCTCTTGCTTCTCGATGTTTTCTTTCACTAATATCAGCCTCATCACTGGTGACATGGGTCTCATTGTTTCTTTTGTCCTTAAGTCCCTATGTTTATCAATTTAGTTGTTGTTTTATTTTGTAGTTTAATTCTTAGTTATTGTTTTATATTTATTTCTCTAACCCTTTTCCTTACAGTTGTTCTTCTTAGAAAACCCAACTAAGATTGCAAGCACCTCTATTTTTCTCACTGAGGTGACGAAAGAGGCACAACAAATTTGCGACTCCACTGGGGAGTTCTGCGACTAGTGGGACGTCAGAGATGAGAGAAGCCTCCCTAGGAGGAAGGGTATCCTCTATGTCAGTTCCTTTACATGATACGATGCATACTTGATTGGAAGGATGAAGGAGTGGTGGTGCTCCATGGTAAGTTCCTAACAAGGAGGGATCTTTGAAAATTCCAGGACCCATTTCAATGAGTGGGTATGTGTCATGACTCGTGTGGATGAGAGGAAGAATGTTATCTATATTGGCAGAAAGGTTAGGCTCGTAATGTGAGACCTGGTCAATGGTAACGATCTTCCCGTTATGGGGGAACATCATTTTTCGAAAGACGGAAGAGGAAACTGCCTTCATAGCGTACATGTAGCTACGATTGAACAGGATATTATAATTGAGTGGGGCGTCGATAATTTCGATGCCGATGAGAATAGTCTTGCCCCCGAGTTTGATGGGGACATTTTGGAAGAGCCCTTCAAGAGAGGATGGTCATCTGTCATAAGCTCGTAAGGTAATTATAGAGGGTATGAGATAGGGGGAAGCAAGTTTATGACATACAGATTTGGAAATAATGCATGTAGATGCACCTTCATCGATGATACACCAATGAACTGTGATGTTCAATATTTTTACTGGGATTTGAAAAGTGATCAAGGTAGGAAGGTGAGGTTCTCCACTGTCGAGATCAAATGTAATGAGTCGGGTATCTGTGGGGTCGATTTCCCCCAAGGAGGAAAGTAATGATTTATGCTGAGTGGGACAAGTATGAAGGACTTCTAAGACTGACATGGCAATTGGAGATTGTGCTAAGTCATCAACCAAACTGTAATTATGAGTAGCCCTAGCCTGTGGGTTGTGGACATTCCTGCATAATGGGGTGCGAGGGATGCGAAGAGGTGGCTCTGTGTTAGGGTGAGGGATCACCAACGGGGGTCCCGTCGGTGCAGGGTTTGTCTCTGGAGGGATGGGAGGAGACTCAACGGGTGCATGATATTGACGATTGCGTGTTTACATAAGGATTTCTTCCTCACCAGTGAAGAGGATCATGCGATCTACGGGATTGTTTGGGTTGAGGTACTGTCCCACCTGAGGTGGGGGAGGCTATGTGTCTTGTTGGGTGTTTATCGCACCTTGGTGTGGAATAATATTATGCAGCATGGCAGGGGGGGTTGTTTCCCATATTTTTGTGGGGCCTACTAAGGGGCAGGTGGGGCTGGAGGATGGGGTAGACTGCCTGAGTCTTTCATCCATTTGAAATCAATGATTTGGGGTCAATGATGAGTATAATGTCTGAACTCACCGCAAAGGGAACAAGGGAAGTTGGTTTTAACATTATTGTTATTTCTCCCTTGGCGCCTATTGTTATTGCCCCCCTGGGGGTTCTGATTCCCTTGGTTCTAGTTGCCCCCAGTAGGTTGGTTTTGTTGGGGTTGATTCCCACCTTGACCTGGGATGTTGTTGTTCTTGTTTCTTCCTTTATTTTTGGCATTGTTTGATGGATGGGTCAAATTTTTCGTATTCAGCTGTTCAAAAGTTTGATATTGCTGAACGGGAGAGGGTTGAACAAAATTCAGCCCAGCGTGAGGATGTGGGGGAGCGATGGGTTATGGGGGACCAGGAAATGGAAAGTACGGATTTTGTGGGGGTAATGATATGTAAGGTACATAGGAAGGCGTGGTGCTTTTGCTAGTACTATAAGCTGAGGTAGAGGGGGTACCAGAAATCGTTTGAATAGGTGGGTGTATGGGGGGTGTCGGCAGTGGCCCACTGATGGGTGGAGGAAT
>JZKD02S1601756.1:23413-41756 GCA_000966675.3 Picea glauca | reverse complement strand
GTGGAATGTCCTTGGTTTGAAGGAAGTTGGTGTCTTCTTTTATAAAATATAATTGCTCTCTGTTATGGTATTATTTACATGTGTATGATTTATTTCGTTGTTTATTTATTTATCATTGAATTTGATATGTTAGAGTATGCATGCTTGTGTGTATTGATGTGCATGTCATTTAATTCCTTTATTTTATGCATATTTATTAATTTGAAAGGTATCTGTAAGAGAAAGAAGTCCAAGAGTGGGCTTGAAGTAGCGTAGCCCGGCCTATGGTGGTTGGGTATGTTATATTTTGGTATCATAGCTCAGTTCCAATACTAAGCCTAGATGGGTCGTGTAAACTAAGATTGAAGAAAAAGTTTCATAGAGAAATTAAGTGCAGAGTGCTAGAAGGCACTGAGATTGCACCTTAACTGTGCTTGAAAGATGAGGAGGTGTAGTGTTTTCGAAAACCATGATGGTCGTAGGATCTATTCGGAAAGGATCTGAATCCTTCACAAATGTCAGATCTGGGAAAAGAGTGTAGAGGTTAAAACCTCAAGTCCTTCAGACTTCACTTCTTTCGCAGTTTTTAGTTCCTTGTTGTAAAAGAAGCCTGGAGCCTCGAAGCTCCAAAGTCCTAGAGTGAATCTATGTCATATATCACTGGGAGGAGTATCAGAGCATTATATTTGGCCAAGGATAGGTCTGTTCCATTGGATTAAGCATAGATCAGGAGGCGAAGCAAAGTGGATAATATCATACTCCAGTCGTCTGATCTTGATGTAAGCAAGTGTGAGCCATAGATCTCATAGTAGTTTGGATATTCAACACTCCGAGAGAAGTGATCCCTTAAGATGCCTGGAAAAAAATATCCCGAAGTCCCAAACTCTGGAGTAAATATGGATCATTTGATTAACATGGACACATGTCCACAGATCAATTGTGCAAAGTTTCGGTAGTTCGGCAGTTTGAAGTTCAGGAGAAACATGGTGATAAGTCAAGAAATTCGTCAAAGCCTGGAGATATGAAGTGTTGAAGCACAGTGTATGACATGGCATGATGATGTCACCAAGGTGATGTGGACCTCCATAGTCATGCCACATGTCAGTCAAAATTGTACGTTTGATGGCCATGTTGGACCAATAGTAGTTCAACATGTGCGGGCCACGTTTCACCATCTTATACAATGACAGATAGACTACGTGGACCCCAGAAAGTTAAAGGGTTTAGGAATTTGGCGTTCAAAAGGAATGAAGTGTGATGAAGGTGAAACCCTCGAAGCTCTAAAGAGTAGAGTAAATCCTCATCGTTGATCAGGAGAGGACACATGGCAATAGATCCCGTATTCTGGAGACTTGGCACTCCAGAGGATTCAACACATAAGAAGTTAGGGTTGAGGGCTCTTGAAGGCCCAAAGGTTGGAGTCCATCTCAACCATTTGTTACAATGGACACATGGTGTCATATCCCAAGGGCTGTAGACTTGGTACTTGAGAGGAATTGAGTTGCAGGTTTCTTTAAGTCAAGAACTCCTGGAGGCTGGATTTAATATCGGTCATTGATAAAGAGAGGATATGTGGCAGCAGGTCCTATAGCTTGGAGACTTGGAACTCTGGAAGGATTGAGAGTTTGGATAGTCCGAAAATCTAGAAACCTGAAGTCCCATAATGGATCTCAGTCATTAGTTCTGGGAGTTGCAGAGGAGTACCGTCGGATTAACACATGTAATATCTACGACGGAGAAAAGTTGTGAATATCGGGGGAAGAAATAAAATCCGTGTAGGTTGAACCTTTGCAATCCTCCTAGAAAATTGATATGTAGATTCGGCAAGATCAATGGATGGCATTGAATCCACTATAGGAGAGAAATTTGGGAAAGGAGATAAACATCATGCTATTTGAGATTCTGCAATCATCCTTAATCGTATATCTCCACACCAGTTCAAGCATGACCCTCGATCCACCATCTTCACGATTTTCCAATTCGATGCTCCGGGGGATTGGAAGTTTGGAGTTGAGAGAAGCTCTGAAGTTATGAAGCTCGAAGCCCCAGAGCTCTAGAAAAGTGCTTTTTCAGCTAAGCAAAGGTTCATGACCATGGTCACATGAATTTTAGAGTTGAGGGAAGAAGGGATAATGACCGATTTTTTTTTTTCAAGACAGAAAAGCGCTAAGGAATGATTTAGCCTACAGTTTTGAGTCATGGTCACCTAGGAAGGTTGTTTGAAAGAAGCACCTGTGTAGAATTGGATTTTGTATCAGCCAAAGGATAAAACATATGTGTTATACGATGCAGTAGTATATATAAATATATATGTATTCTTCATGAATTGGAAGGACCTGTAGCATTTTTTTTGGAAAAGGTTGTTTATCACTTACTTTTAACTCTAAAAAAATGGTCACTTGCACATTTTTCATAATTAAGGAGTTTAAACTTATCAGATCAAAATGTTTATTAAATAAATGGAAGAAGGTGAGGGAGCCTCCAACCATGATAAAGAGGCCAAAGGACAGAATACCAGACCTGGCAATGCAGAGACAGAATCCAATGGACGCAAGGGTTGAGGGGAGAAAGAAACATTGCTAGAAACTGTAAGAAGCCCGAAAATAGAAATGTAGAGCTACAAGGAAGACAATGAGAGTTTGATGAGAGAGAAAAGTTAGATAAATGATTGAGTTCTGCAGAGGTTAAATCAGTTGTAAGGACAAGAAAAGAATGGCTCAAGACAAGAGGAAGGAGGTAGGTATCATGAAAGAAGAGATGATCATGGAAGAGTCGGTTCTTCCAGAAGTTCTAGCAGAGATCTTAGACACCACTCACCACCTTACTCAGCAAGAAAATTTTATGCATCTGAATATTCCATAAGAATTCCATAGGTGTCTCCTAAAAGGCACCAAAAAAGAAGGCACAAAGTGGACAGTTTGTAAGGAGAGCCGAGGAAGATCAAGCCACCATCCTTTGATGGTAAAAGAGAAATGGAAGGTGATGATGAAACCTGGTTGCTTGGACTCATGATATATTTCCAATTTCACAACTATTCATCAAACCTAGAAGCCATAATTTCCACCTAGCATTTACATGGGAAAGTTATAATGTGGTGGGATCAGTTGAAGCAAGTTGAACATATTAATGAGAATAGGATCACTTGGAAATAGTTAAAAAATTATTTCTAGAAGGAGTACCTCTCATAACATTTCTATGATAAGAAAATGCAGGATTTCTTTGAAATCGGGTTGGGAAGCATGAGTATGGAAAAATATGAGAATAAGTTCTTGGGGTTGTTAAAGTATTTCAAGTTCATAAATGATGAGAAGGTGAAAATAAAGAGGTTTTTAAGTGGACTTCCATCATTTTATAAAGAAAATATTCGGTATGACGAGCCCAATACCTTGAATGAGACCATGAGGAAAGCTAAATACATGTATGAGCAAGGTCAGGGTAGATAATCCATGTAGACGTTTTGAAAGGATAAGAAGAAAGAGAAGTTTGATCAGAGGAAGAAGGGATTCAAACCTCCTTTCAATAGAAATGAGCCTAATAAAAATCATCAAGATCAATATGCCAAGGATGAATCCAAGAAATAAGACTCCTTGGGAAAAATGGGAAGACCATCAATCAAATGTTGGGGATGCAAGAAAGATCACATGTACAAGGATTTCCCACACATAAAGGACAGAGTGAATACTGTGCACAACATCCAAGAGGCTCCAATAGTCGAGGACAAGGGAAGAATTTATGCAGCTTTAGATGACCAAAAAGCATAATACCAATCCAATATGATCGAGGTAGAAGGTAAGATCATAAATCAACTTGTCTCTATTTTAATTGATTCAGGAGGAAGTCATTGTTACATTGATCCTAAAATAGTGGATAGATTACATTTGGAGAAAATTAAGCTTGGAAAATAAAGTTTGGTTCAGCTAGCCACTAGAACCGAAAGGAGAATCCATGATATGGTCAGAGGTTGTTCCATAAGTCTTAATGGTATGACCACTAGTGTTGATATAAATATCATACCATTGGGGTATTATGATATTCTAATTGGAATGGATTGGTTGGACAAGCATCATGTTTTCCTAGATTCTCATAGAAAGACATTTACATGTCTTGATGGAGATGGAAAACATAGCACTGTGAAAGGTGTTCCAAGACCCATCTCTATAACAAAGATTTCATCCTTACAACTGAAGAGATGTTTCAAAAAAGGATTTCAATTGTATGCAGCCCTGTTGTGGGTGGGAAAACCCTTCTATGGACTTAGCATTAAAGGGCTCTAATCATGCATGCAGAAATGACCTAAAGCTTCCTACTTCTTACCATCATCCCAATCCTAAACCCCATTATTAATGTACAAATGCAAGGTTAAAGAGATCAAGTTATTGTACCTTATTTGATGTGTTTGATGTCGATCCATTTTAACGCTTGGTTGCTCTTTGATTGCAAATCTCCTCCCAATGCTGACCTGCATTCACAAAAGATAAATAAAGAACTCCACATCCATATGATATATAAATTAATGGGTTATAGATCCTATCAAAATATAATAAATATTAGACAATGAAAACCTCATATGGCGGGACGGGAAAAGTACTTCTTTTATTAATCTCACAAGAACACCTTACAATAATGAGATCGGCCACTGCTCCTCGAATCTGGTTCTGGGCTCCTCTTCAACTGTGCTCCAACTACTTTAGTATATGCTTCTTCTTCACACAGTAGTTGCAAAAGGTTGGGGCAAGGGGAATGCTAAATCGAGTATAGTTTCTTTGCTATGATTTTCCTCCTTCCAATGGGACCCCTACGCGTTCTTTTATAGGCTGGAAAGGGCTAGGTATTTGGTCAAGTAACTGGATATGGATTGTTAGATGATTATTTAACTTACCTAGAACTGTGTGTTCCATATGGAACTTCCATTTTTCGTTCTTTTGTCAGTATACGTGAGTTGTAGAAGGCCAACATGCATATGCATGTGTGCATATGCGGGTTGTAGAAGGCCAGGGTGCATATGGCTAAAAAAGAAGGCCTTTTAGAAGAGCTTGGCTCAAGAAATTGGCAAATAGTAGGGCCTGAGGCCAGATATGCAGGATTGGTGAAAATTAGGTTTATAAGATATGCCCCCTAAAGTGTGAGGTCAGAAGAGCATCTGATGGTCGAAATACTTTACCAATATTCATCAATGTGCCAAATGAGTGAGCCCAGGGAGCATAATTCAGGATCTGCCATCTACAAAAATAACAATTTGTCTCACTGAGGTGGGCATACCCATGCTCGGGACGAAATAAAATCATGGTTTCCAATCAAATACACTGCATATCCATGTCATATAACTATATAAAGTGTAGCCGTGAGCAATACACAGTGGATCTACATCTTGAAATAAAAAAGATATACATGCATAGTACCCATCTTCCAGAAGCTAATAAGGCCTGACGGTTGGAGATGAGGTCTTCAGAGCTCAAGAAACAACATCAAAATCTTCATAACTCAGGTAGGAGTGTAATATGAGTGCACGACTTCACTACCCAAAGGTCTTCGACGACTCATCTGGAACAGACTAGAGAATTTTGATGATCAGACTGAGGGCCTCATTGATTTCAAACAAAAGACTTGATTGGGCTTTTGGGATTTTTGGGCATGAAGGTAAGAGAAAATATGTAGAGGGGACGACTCAGGATTGGTAATAACTTCCCTTGGACAATAGCATGACAAATGATGAGACTCAGGGAACATGACATTTTGACATAGGTTCATGATGGAGGAGGCGCCGCAAACTCTCTAAATGTTTGGAAGAATAACCAAATGGTTGAGGAAATAGCTCTATGTAGAAAGAACAACTTCCTAAGGTCATATTAAATCCCAAGGCTTGATGAACAAATGGAAGGATGTGCTTTGTCCAAGGGCGACTCATTGTGTTGCCAATAAAAGAAAATACTTTTCCCTTCCTATTTTTGGGGTATATTTGATTTTTTTTTTTTTGTTTTTTTCAATAATTTGGAAAGCTTGAAAAATAATAAAAGAATGCTATGTTACAAAGGAGGATCGAGCATCACAAACATACTAGTTCCAAGCACACAAAAAACAGGGATGATCAGGGCAAAGGGACATATGTAGGAAAAGGACACTCGGGAAAAATCCTCCATGGGCCAAAGGTGTCAAGTCGTAGAGGTAAAGTGCTATAGGGCTTTCGAATAAGGCATGCTTCAGATGGTTCAGTTGAGAGCAACATGGAGTCAGAATTAGGCCAAAGACACAGGTATGAAAATGTGAATAATAAGACACACAATGGTAACGTCCTTCAATGTAATTTGAATGAGCCCAGAGAAGGTAAGCTCGATGGTTTTTCATATTTAGGGAGTCTGAAAAAGCGTAAAAGGAGACTCCATTGGGTTACCTTTTTGAAAATAGTCTAGTCGGTTCGAAAAAGGGGTAAACTAGCACTGACCAAACATCTATTCAAAACCATTTTAACGAGTGTGATAGAGACAATATCACTTGGCGATTTTTTCATTTTTAAGGAGTTTGAAACAAGCTTAATTATGGACTCCGTTAGGAATGTTCTTCTGGACCAATTTAATGAGTGTAAAAGAATAAAGTCACTCGGTGATCTTTTCAATTTTAGGGATTTTGAAAAGAGCTTAACTATGGACTCTGTGGGGGTTCCTTTTTCGTAAATTTAGTCTCTCAGGTCCGAAAAAGGGTTTAAATGATACCTGACTATACTCTTCTAGGGAACCAAATCTCCTAGAGTATACCTTTGTTCATACAGTTGACCATCTGGACTAAAAAATGAGTAAACTACCATCGGACAGATGTGCCTTCAAATTTTAGTTTAACGAGCGTGAAAGACAACAAGATCGCTCGAAAATCTTTTCATGTTTTAAAGGGTCTGAAAAGGGATTAAAATAAGACTTGTAGGGGGCTATGACTAATGTATGAAACTAGTTCAGGTAGAGCCCACTGCTAGGCTCAAACCAAGAGTCTCTTCGATAGTCAACTTGGAAAGTCTCTCAAAAGGGAAGATAACACACACCACCGTGTAAGTGTTGCCACGGTATAGAAACCATTGTCATGGCTTCAAGGATAGCCTCATCTGAAGGCAATTCAAAATCTGAGAAATCACGCAAACAAGGTTTGAATGTTCCAAAGGGTGAACTAAACTGACCATATTCCATTTGACGATGGAAATTTTGGCTAGGAGTGGCAGAGTCTATCAGTGAAGAATCACAAGTATGAGAGCTTGAGGATCTACAAACAATGAGATCAGATTTAGAAGGAGACTCAAAATCACTCGTACCAATAGGGGGAAGTAAGGGCTCCCAAGCCCCCATTGGATAAACTAATGAATCAATTGTTGATACTAAGTCTCGGGAAAGAAAACATATTACACAGGTTCCTGCTCAGAAGCAATTGAACATCAAGGATAAGATGCCACATAATTAACCCATGGCAGGGTAGAGTCTACACGAACACTAGGAACATGTAAAGGGGTAGTCTGAAATAACGTCGAATTAGGATGGTGATTATAAGATGCTAGCTGGTCAATAGTGACAATGCTTCCATTATGAGGGAAATGCATCACTCGGAAGAGTGTAGACACCACAACATTCATATCATATACATAATCACGCCCGAGAAGCATATTGAAATCTAATGGGCCTTGCACCACTATAAAATCATCGGGGACATTCTTCCCATCTAAAGAGATAGGCAACTAAGGAAGAACCCCCAAATAATCACTAGGACGTCTTTCAAAATCCAACAATTCATGTGAAGTAGACACAAGCTTGGGAGATCCCAAGACTTTCCAAATTGAGGAGGATAAAATACTTGCGGAGGCTCCTTCATCCATAATACCTCGATAAATGTTTTTCAAATTAACCTCAACCCTTATTTGCAAAGGTGTAGAAGAAGGAAGATGAGGCTCAACAATATCATTCCAATCAAAGGAAACCCTCCTAGGGCTTGGAGGGGGTGTCCTCGAAACGAGCAGAATGCCCCCTTGTTTTGAAAGTATTGAAATGGAAACGCTAAAAACATAGTTAGTAGACACATCACTCCCCAAGAGGAGAATGGGATCAATTGAAGACTACATCGACATGATCATTTTGGTAGACTTGACACTCTTCAAGAGAAGAGTGGGATTAGCCAAAGACTGCGTCGCCGTGACCACTTTCTCAACCAAAGGTTGAATAGGCTGAGAGACTACAAGGTCTAAAGGCACCTCACCCCTCAAAAGAGGAGTAGGATCAGCCGATGACTACATCGGCGTGACCACTTTCTCAACCAATGGTTGAATAGACTGTGAGGAAACCTAAGAAGACTCAGAATCAGAAGAGCTTGCAGACAGGGACCACAATCTTTCTACCTGTAGAATTCCAAGTCATAGATGAGTAAGGTGATATCCCTTGCAAATATTACAAGGGAAATTAGGTTTATATCCTATCCATCTAGGTTTCTCAATAGAATCAATGCCCCCAGCATGACTAGCAATGGTTGGTTTCACATCTCCAACATGACTTGTAGAGGTTACAGACCTATTACCAGTATGACTAGTAGGGATTGGACTTTTCCCCCCAGCATGACTTGCAGAGGGTGGGTGATTTCCCCCAACATAACTTGCAAAGGTTGGGTGTTGGTATTCAATGTGACTTGTAGAGGTTGTTGACCTATCTCCAACATGACTTGCAGAGGTTGGTGATTTATTCTTCCTATTCTTCCTCTTTCTATTTTGTTTAGACTTTCGATTACTAGTAGTTGTACTTTCACCAGAGGCGGGAGAAGGAGGAGGAGAAGACTTTGTTGATGAAGAAACATCAACAGGGTGCCCATGACTTAAGATGCTTAACTGATAAGTGTAAAGATCATTCAGGACATTTGGAATGGTACTCAACCAAACCGGTAGTCCCACATTCAACTCAAGAATGTACAAAGTGGCCATCAAAGGAACACCAATGTTTCTGAAGAGAGGAAAATCACAAGAATCCCCTTGCAAAGGGGTTCCCTGGATGGTATCATCAGGAACTTTAGCCATGAAGATATTATGCAGAGGTTCTCCCCTTGCGGGATCGTTCAAATCCGTAAAATTCTCACACACTGACTCTGAAGAACCAGTAGTATCAAAACAACGCCTATAAAGAGGCGGCTCCATGTTTCTAAGCGAAAGACTGAAAAGTCCTCTCAACTGGTGGAGTGGTAAGTCTACCACCCTAGTTCAAAGACCCAAAGCCACGACTGACTAACTCACTATGGAAAACTATGGAGCACATAGCACACACTAAAAGTTCTTAAAGGCAAATCAAACAAATGACTAACTATTTGGAAGAATAGTTACACCAACCAACACTAGAGCAACTTAATAGTGCAAGTGCAACTCGAATATCGAAGAAACATTTGGGTATACTCTACAAAGTGTGGCTCGATGTTTTCCCTAGGTACTGTGGTATACCCCCATGGTTACCTGTGTAAGTCCCTAAAATAAAGGCAACTAGGTTTCCAACTCGTGAACAATCACCAGGAAGATACAATCGACAGTCGAGTGGACCACAATGAGCAGGGTATCAAGCCCGAAACCTATCAAGGGTATCAAAATAAAGTGTTATGGAAGACGATTGAGGACCTCGAATGGATTCGAGACCCACAAAGATCCGTGGCAAATGCAATCAATGGAGTCCCAAGACAATTCCTCTATATGTGTTCCCCACTATGCTTGGTCCAGCTTTGGAGGGGTTATCTCCGCTACCTTTTTGCACGCAACCTCGTGTTTAGCCCCTGTGTTAGAGGGGGGTCCCGGATAATTTCTATGTTACTGGAATTCTACACCCCTTAGCACGGACTCATATGTTTGTTTTATAGCCTTGAAGGTTTTCCTATCCAACCTAAATCAAGGCTCTAGCCTAATCTAGTTGATGGACCCTACAACCATAAAGTCTAGTAAATTTTAATTAGCATTTTTTTTAAGGCTTCATTTACTCAAAAGGGGGACGGTAGTGCAACTGATGTTGTTAAGACTCTTATGAAAAATTAAAACTGTAATAACACTAGAAAAGAAGGATTATCTTTCTTATTTTCTTTTTATTGTGCCTCAAAAACAAGAAAAACTAAAGTTGGAAGCTTTCTCCTTTTTTGAAGCAAAAACGGTAAAAAAGTCAAGACAAGACAAGGCCTATAAAAGTTATTGCTAACCAGTGACCATGGGGAGATACTGACAACCAAGAAGGAAGATCAGCCTAACTCACTATCTCATCAAAAAACCTAAGAAAGAAACAGAAGAAGACTTTGAATGAAAAATAAAGCCATAATAAAGTCCAAACCTAGGCTAAAAATTGTTATGACAGAGACCACATTCAGAAAAGAAAGACCCTGGGAAGTAAAAACTTGACAGGGAGGAGGATGACTACCTCCAAAAAAATTTCTAGACAGGTATGCGTCTGTCTCTTCAACAGCTAGCATGCATACGCGGGTTATAGAAGAGCAGGGTGCATGTGCATGTGAGCAGGCCCACTACAGGGCGTGTGTGCCTTTGAAAACCTTCACAAAAAGGAAAGAAGCACCTAAGCTTCAACAAAGGATACTGGTATTTAACACCAACACCCCTTAAAGGTAAAAAAAATACTTTGATGCAAAGAGGCAAGAAAAATATATTGAAACAAAGCTAATCGTGAGGTTTTCACCTGACTATGGACTGTTCAATCAAAGACCTAAAAGGCCCCAGAAGATCCCTGAGAAGGATCACTTCTGCAGGGGAGAGGATGACTGCCTCTTCCCGAGAAGGATTTCCTAGGTTCTTAGACATACAACTAGCACTTCATCAGCAGGCGTACATATGTGGGCTGAATAAAGGAAGGGTGTGTGCATACGCATGTTGTACCACTATAGGGAGCATATGCGTCTTAAGACTCTCAAAAAATAGAAAAGAAATAGTCTATTAAGCAGAGTAGGGAAGACTGGTATTGAGAACCAGAACGCCTGAACACTCAGACTTCTTGCAAAAACTCAAAAAAGGCAGCAAAACCAATTTCAAAATACCCAATGAAAAATCCCCAAAGAACCCTAGAGTTTCCCTAGTATGGTTGCCAATTCTGTTGTGGGTGGGAAATCCCTCCTACTAAATTAGAATTAAAGGGCTCTAATCATGCATGCAGAAATGACCTAAAGCTTCCTACTTCTTACCATCATCCCAATCCTAAACCCCATTATTCATGTACAAATGCAAGGTTAAAGAGATCACGTTATTGTACCTTAGTTTCTGTGTTTGATGTCGATCCCTTTTAACGCTTGGTCACTCTTTGATTGTAAATATCCTCCCAATGCCGACCTGTATTCACAAAATATAAACAAAGAACTCCACATGCATATGATATATAAACTAATAGGTTAGATATCCTATCAAAATATAATCAATATTTGACAATGAAAACCTCATATGGCGAGATGGGAAAAGTACTTCTTTTATTAATCTCACAAGAACACCTTACAATAGTGAGATCGGTCGTTGCTCCTGGAATCTAGTCCTGGGCTCCTCTTCAACTGTGCTCCAACTGCTTCAGTATATGCTTCTTCTTCACACAATAGTTTCAAAATGTTGGGGCAAGGGGAATGCTAAATCAGGTATAGTTTCTTTGCTATAATTTTCCTCCTTCAAATGGGACCCCTACCCCTTCTTTTGTAGGATGGAAAGGGCTAGGTATTTTGTCAAGTAACCAGATATGGACGGTCAGATAATTTAGTTAAATTACCCAGAACTATGTGTTTCGTCTGCAACTTTCCATTTTTCATGCTTTTGTCAGTATACATGGGCTATAGAAGGCCAACATGCATATGCATGTGTGCATACAAGGGTTGTAGAAGGCCAGGGTGAGTATGGCTGAAAAAGAAGGATTTTTAGAAGAGCTTGGCTCAAGAAATTGGCAAATAGTAGGGACTAAGGCGAGGTATGCAGGCTTGGTGCAAATTAGGTTTATAACAAGCTCATGTGGAGGATCCAGAAAATACAAAGGGGCCAAACCTTGAAGATTTCTCGATACTACAAGAATTCAAGGATGTATTCCAAGAAATACCAGGGTTGCCACCAAAAAGGGAAATAGATTTCTCTATCGATTTAGTGCTGGGAGTTTCCCCTGTGTAAAAAAAACCTTACATAATGATCACACCAGAGTTAAAATAATTACAAATGCAGTTGGAGGAATTGTTGAAGAAAGGGTACATACGCCCAAGTGTTTCACCTTGGGGAGCACCAGTACTCTTTGTCAAAAAGAAATATGGGACCTTGAGGTTGTGTATTGAATTTCGATGGATGAATAATTATACTATAAATAACAAGTATCCTATACCCATAATTGATGACCTCTTTGACCAGCTAAGAGGAGAAAAGATATTTTCAAAGATAGACTTGAGATTGGGATACCATCAGGTAAGAATCAAAGAATAAGATATCCATAAGACATCTTTTAAAACCAAGTATGGGCATTATGAATTTGTAGTGGTGTCATTTGGAGTGAACAATGCAACAGTTTTATTTATGTGCTTAAGGAATGGAATATTCAGAGATTATTTGGATAAGTTTTTCATAGTATTCCTAGATGACATACTTGTCTATTCTAAGTCAAAGAAGAGCATGTACATCACCTAAGATTGGTATTGCAAGTGATGAGGGAACATCAGTTGTATGCCAATCTAAGTAAGTATTGTTTTTATCAAGAAAAGATCCATTACTTAGGTCACATTATTTCATAACAAGGCATAGCAGTGGATCTAGAGAAGATTGAAGCCATTAGATGATGGCCATTGCCCAAGAATGTTTCAAAAGTTAGGTATTTTATGGGATTAGTTGGTTACTACAGAAGGTTTATAGAAGGGTTCTCTAAGATTTCTCATCCCATCACTTCTTTGAAATTAAATTTGAATGGACATCTTAATGTGAAGAGAACTTTAATTTGTTGAAGGAGTTACTCACTAGTGCACCTATGTTAAACATTGTTGACCCAAATGAAAGTTGTGTGGTATGCATAGATGTATGTAAGCAAGGGCTTGGTGGATTCCTCACTCAAAATGGACATGTCATCGATTATGAGTCCATAAATATTAAGGAACATGACAGGAACTATGCCACACATGACTTGGAGCTTGTTTCCATTGTTCGCACATTGAATATGTGGAGGCATTACCTCATGAGAAAGAGATTTGAATTGAGAACAAATCATAGTGGTCTGAAGTATCTTTTTGAATATCAAATTTTGAATGCCAGGAAAACAAGATGGCTAGAATTTTTAAGTGAATACGACTTTGATATCAAGCATATCAAAGAAAAATAAAATAAATTTGTTGATGCACTTAGTAGAAGAGTACATCGCACGCATGTTACAACTGTTAGTATGCATCGGTAAGACTTGAAGAGAAAGATTTTAGATGTTGTTCTTACAGATCAACATTACCTACAACTAAGGGAAATCTTATAGCAAGGAGATGTACAACAGAAAATGAAAGAGTATGAGATAGAGGAAGATGGATTACTTATGCATAAAACTAGAATTTATGTTCCTAGTTCCGGAGAACTCAAGAATTTGGAATTAAAATAAATGCATAATGTTCCATATGTTGGACATCCCGATTACTAGAAAACAATTACAGTAGTAAGAAGCCAATTTTTTTGGTCGAGGATGGAAAAGGATGTTTCTAATTACATCATCAGATGTATGGAATATTAGAAGGTGAAGGATGAGCATAGACACTCAGCATGTTTGCTACAACCATTACCAATTCTAGAGAAGAAATGGGAAGTGATAACCATTGATTTCATAAATAAATTTCCCAAGACAACATGATTCAATCATGGTAGTGGTTGATAAATTGACAAAGGTTTCTCATTTTGTTCCTGTGAAAACAACTCATACAACATCTAATATTGTAGAAATTTGCATGAGGGATATTTCTAGGTTGCATGGGATACCTAGGACAATTGTCTCGAACAGAGACAGAAAGTTTACTTCAAATTTATGAAACAGATTATTTAAAGGATTTGGTACAATTCTAAACTTTAGCATAGCCTACCACTCACAATCACATGGGAAGACAGAGAGGGTCAACTGAGTAATTGAAGACATGTTGAGAATGTATGTGATGGATAAGCCATCTAAGTGGGAAGATTATTTTCACTTGGTTGATTTTGCCTATAATAATGGGTATCAAGCTTCATTGAAGATGATCCCATTCGAATCTTTGTATGATAGAAAATGTAGTACTCCAGTAAGCTAGGTCAACCCAGCAGGTAGAGTGGTACTTGGGCCAGATTTGCTCAAGGATATGGAAGACCAAATGGTTAAGATTAATAAGAATTTAAAGGCAGCTCAAGATAGAAAGAAACTTTATGTAGATAAGAATAGGACATCAAGAGAATTTAAAGTAGGGGAGAATGTTCTTTTGAAAGTAAAACCCGAGAAGAGCTCTTTGAATTTGGGTAGTTGTACAAAGATGGCAGCCAGATTCTGTGGTCCATTTAATATATTGGACAGAATAGGGTCAGTTGCATACATGCTTGCATTTCCTATTTCCATGAATGTGCATAATGTATTTCATGTATTTTTTCTAAAAAAATATGTACATGATCCTAACCATGTTATTGATTGGCATCTAATTCAGGTAGAGACAGAGGGATACTTTCAGGTCCAACCACTGCGAATATTGGACAGAAAATTCAAAATGCTCTGGAACCAAGTTATAGAGATGGAAAAAGTTCAATGGCCTAATACGGTCCTAAAGATTCTACCTAGGACCATGAAGATTCCATGCGGGTGGAGGAACTGCAATTTTTTGAATAAATTTTGGATTTTTGATTCTTGATTTGTATATGCACTAAGGACATTGCCAAAATAAGGGGGAGGGGATGTAACTCCCCAAGTCTTGAGCCCCATATTAAATAATGTGTTTGTTAATTGTTAAGAGGTTAGAGTGCCCAAACAATTAAAAGAGGTCAGTGTGCCTGAGAAATGCAATGTTTTTATCATTATTAATAATAAATACATCGTTGGCTGTTAGATGGACAAGGACTAGAGTTATAGGGGGCTATGATTCCATAAGAGAGGGGGCTTGAGGGGAGGAGCTTTTACTTTATATTTTTAAATCACCCATTTTGTCTAATGGAGGAAATGAGGTACATAAACTTCTTGGGGTAAGGCCAAGAGGTTCTTGATACCTACAAATTACATAAACTTGTCCTTGGTCTATTGGGGGGGGGTCTCACATTCATTGATTCTCTCATTTGTTGGTATGTTCTCTCTCTCACCCCCGTTCTCATTCTAGTTCTACTATTGGTTGCCTAAATTGTTCACTCACTCCATTCATTTCTTTCACCCACTCACCTTTCCTCATTAGTGTCTTGGCTTGGGAAAGGAACACGAACTCTTGAAGAGAATCCATGGTATTTTTGGTTGTGGATATTGTTGGTGTAATCTAGCCATGATTTGAGGCCTTCATGTCTAAGATGATTTGGCATGTGTCCAACTTTTCTCACATATGTGAGTCTTGAGAGTCCCATCATGGAGATTCTGGAACAGTTGCATTGGAGCCCTGGAAGGAGAAGGACTACATGAGGGACTACGTGCAAAAGAAGGGTGGGGGTGCATTCTCTAGGGTTTTGTAGGTTGGGTAGAAGAGAGTTGGGTACTTGGATTGTTGTGGGTGTTGGGAAGCCTATGAGAGCTTGAATTTTGACTGGTTTGGGGAATCCAAGTAACACTCCGGAACCATCCTTGTGGATTCATAGCTGTTAGGACCACACAATGTACCTTTTTTCCCATACTTTTCGCCACCATTACACTCTTTTTCACTCACATTTAAACTCATATTACCACTTTATCCTATCTTTCCAAAGGTATACAATGGCCCTTCTCTTTACTATACGTTTAATCTGTTTTGCATATAATTTTATATCACTCTCGTACTTAACCATTGATTAGAAATGCATAAGTGCTGAAACAGTTTAAACTGCAGATTAGCATTTGAGGCTTGTTGCTGAAACAACAACTCACAGAAGCTGTTACACAGTCCATGGTCGACGATGCTGAAACAAAGAAGCTGCTACATAGTCCGGGGTCGACGATGCTGAAACACAGAAGCTGTTACACAGTCCATGGTCGACGATGCTGAAACACAGAAGTTGTTACACAGTTCGTGGTCGACGATGCTGAAACACAGAAGTTGTTACACAGTCTATGGTCAATGATGCTGAAACACAAAGGAAGCCGTTACACAGTCCGTGGTCAACAAAAACTCACACATATTGACTACAACAGCTATACTGTGAGCCAAGCATCAACCATCGCTGCTACCTAAGAAATGATGAAACAGTCAGAGCACAAATCCTGTGGCTAAAACAACCCGTGATTTGCGATGCCGAAATAGCATGCAATAGCAGCAACACGAAACTGTTACTCCAGCCATAACAAACACCTCATTCAACACTTGTAATAGCATTCTGTTGCGGTAGATTAGGACATCCTATTGCGGTTTAGAAAGTTGATCTGACTAAGAATAGGAATCAGATATACATCTGTAATTTTTGATCAATTGTATCGAAGGGATTCCCTCTTTAAATAAGAGGATATCATCATTCGAAAGGGGAGTTATTTTTGCACTAGAAAAGTCTCAGAGAGAAGGACGTACTTCATTTTCTAGATTGTAATATGATACATTGATAGATGAATAAAATACTGTTTTGAGCATCCTTCTCTAGCCTTTTTGTCTCAGGGGAATCTAGTGAGAAGGGAGGGCCCACCTTCTCCACAAGATTCACCCATTAGTTTTATAGCGTGTTAGTGTGATTTTTGTTTATGCCTTGATTAGTTTCTGTTTTGCTGAAACACTACTTTAATGAATTCTACTTTGCTGAAACACTACTGAACTCTATCTTACTGAACGTTGCATTGTTTTCATGTGGTTCATGCTTGGATAATTGATAATCGTTTTAGTTGGCAATCCTGTGTGATGAATTTAAGGAAGTTTGGTAATCAGAAACTGGTGCTAAAGGTTCCTGCTTAAAGGAAGGGATTAAGGGTCCTGTTCTCTATTAGAAGTAGTCAACTTTCAATTATTTCTATAAGTGTGCTAATCAGAGACTGGTGCTAAAGGTTCCTGCTTAAAGGAAGGGATTAAGGGTTCTGTTCTCTGTTAGAAGTAGTTGGCCTTCAATTATTTTCATGAGTCTGGTAATCAGAGACTGGTGCTAAGGGTTCCTGCTTAAAGGAAGGGATTAAGGGTCCTGTTCTCTGTTAAAAGTAGTCAGATTTTAATTATTTCTATGAGTGTGCTAATCAGAGACTGGTGCTAAAGGTTCCTGCTTAAAGGAATGGATTAAGGGTCCTGTTCTCTGTTAGAAGTAGTCAGCTTTCAATTATTTCTGTGAGAGTGCTAATCAGAGACTGGTGCTAAAGGTTCCTACTTAAAGGAAGGGATTAAGGGTCATGTTCTCTGTTAGATAGAGTTATCCTTCAATGCATTAATGTTTTCATGAAAGTGTGTTAATCAGAAAAAAAAGGTGTTGGAGTTCCTGCTTGGGAATAGGGTCCTGTTATCTGGTTATAGAATAGTTGTTCTTTCCTGTTGCAGTTGTTATTTTAATGTAATCCAGGATTCTTTAGATTGATCATCTCTTTAAGCTCTGCAACAGGTAAGTTTCTTTCCTGTAATTCAAGTCAGAACTTCAGTTTATTCAAGGCAAGTGTGATTAATATAGTTTCCTTTACTACAACTCTAGGTTGCTTTTGGAATTGATCATATTTAGTGCGTGGTTATCTTTGAAATAAACATGATTCCCTAGGTTGACAATTTATGTAGCACTTGATTGTTTAAATTAATTAAGAAATTATCGTGACCAACATTTTGGCGTCATTGTCGGGGAAGGTAATTATAGATTTCAGAAGCACTTATGATTTTTCAGATACAAAGATTGCATGAGAGGACGCGGAGACCCCAAAGACACTGACTCTATAGGTGGCAGGGGAAAAGGAAAAGGAGGAAGAAAAACTTACATTGACAAGATCATATCAAAGTCTGAATCTACTACTCAAATACCAAACCTTCAGAAACAAAAGTCCCAGCCTTCATTTCAAGCAAACTTTGAAACAGGGAAAGAATTTTGGAGTCCTGAGACAGTCCAGAAACCAGCAGGCAACATTGAGGACAAAGAAAGCGCAGCAGGGGAGTAGACAGAAGAAAACATGGATGAGTACAATGAATAATTGCACCACGAAGAACAGGCAGGTCCTGAAGGAGAGGTAAATGATGAAAATTATTTCTCTACATTAGGATTTCCTATTGGTGATCTTCCTAGAGGGGTATCCCCCATGAAGAACATTCCACTCTCAGCACTACCTAA
>JZKD02S1601756.1:0-14456 GCA_000966675.3 Picea glauca | reverse complement strand
CCAAAACTAGTCATGTGAGACTAAAGTAAAGTTTGATGAAAATGCTAGTCTCTTGTTGTTAAAGTTAAGGAAGGTTTGTAGGTATGTGATCATATACACCAGGTCTATTACAGAGCTACAAATAATATTTGGATGATGAAATTGACGAGGGCTTTTGGTTGAGGTACATGTTGGGTAGATGGTTGAGACAAGTAGTTGATGAGTTGGCACATACATGAGGTGTATAGTTGATGATGTTTGTACATATTGATGAGTCATAGTTGATGAGTAGTTGATACATTATTGTCACATACTTGGTACATGGTTGGCAACACTTAGTAGTATTGTTGACACATGGTTTATGGATGATGTAGAATACTTTTATTGGTATATTATTAGAAGCACATATTGATCTTGGTGATGATTATGAGTTGTTGTGTTATGCTTGGTTGATGCACATCTTTGAGATTTTTCTTGGTGATTGATCTAGGTGAGTATATTTGATTTGGTTGATAAAATTGATGAGACGGGTTGTTGTGATAGGTTTTTTGGACAGGTTGTTGTGACATTTTATTCGTACAAGTTTGGTGCATGGTTGATGCAGTTGTTCATGGTACAGGTTGAGGTACAGGTTGGTGCATGGTTGATGCACTTGTTTATGGTACAGTTTGATTACAAGTTTTTTGGTATAGGTTGGTGCATGGTTGATGTAGTTGTTTATGGTATAGGTTGAATACAAGTCGAGGTACATGTTGATGCATGGTTAAACTTATTGGTGCAGGTTGATTGATGCATGTTTACAATAGTATATCTCACAGTGATAGTGTGATAGTGGTTCCATAATTCTACTTCTACATTAGGGAGGTTGGACAAAGCAAGGACATGTGGTTGTAGCCTCCTTCTGGTTGTAGCCAAAGAATTGGTGAGTTGGAGCTTCCCTCAGGTTGTAGCTTGAGAAACTAGGGGGTTGTAACCTCCTTCCAGTTGTAGCTGGAAAACAAAGGAAGTTGGTGCTTCTAATGAATGTGATTCTTAAAGACATATAAGAAAAAACATTATGTGGTTTTCTCCTGCATTGGGTTTCCACGTAAAACACTGGTGTACTGTGTATGTGTGTGATTGCTCATTTGTTCATTGTTTATTTACTCTACAACTATTGGATGATAATGCTACAATGATATAACACTTGCATTTTATGGTGAAAAATTATTAAATTTCTTTATTACTGATTCACCACCCCTCTCAATATTCCAACAACCCGCTGCAACCTCATAGATCATCTCCTCATAATCATCTATTGGGGAATGAGGCACACCCCCAATGAAAGTGCCAATAAATGAAAAATATATAGTACACAACAAGAATTACACAGTTTCATTAAATAATTTAATAAAACAAGTTAAAAAATGTGTTAGAATTAATTTTATTCTAATTAAGTAAGACAATAAAATGAAACTAGATTAATTTAAACAAAAAACTAATATTACCTCTATCATCTAGTGGTTCATCTAGTGTGAATATGATGTTTATACATCCTCTCCAATCCAAAACCACGTAAGGACACAACACCATGACAAACATGTGATCTGCCTCACTTCCCAGTAGCCCCAGTGCATCTGGGGAAATGATGGTTGGAAACTCCAGCTGGCCCCTCTTGGGAATCATCTCCCCCCACAAGTGCATCCACACATGAGTCCTCAATCTAGTAGGATGACACAAAAAATTTGGTCTTGTCTCCAAAAACCTCTCAAAAGATAAGAAAAAAAACTCTGAGGAAAAAGGGAAGTTTGACCTCGCATGTATCATAGCACGACATTTGTCTGGTACTATACAAAATTGTCATAAAAAATGGTAGACCATCTTATACACTGTGGCCTTTGTACCAACAAATCAACATAATACAAAAGAGGGAAACTAATGCATTGTATATCATTGGTAAAGTGTAATATGGTCATCACTAACACTGAGAGGCACCTAACCTCCTCTACATATAAAGAAATGACTCACAACTATCCACCAGACACCTGACAATCAGCTGAGGATAATATATCAACCCCAATATATAGTTGAGAGTACATGAGATGACTCTTTGTTCCAACATCTATTGGCACATATGGGAATTGAGGAAAATCTTCCCTTCTCCTGGATAGCCCAACGATAAAGTAAATATCCTCCTCAGTGAGATGGTACCACTGATCCAAACCCACATGGAAAGCCTGTCAATGGACATCCCATCGACGGATCAACTGCACCAACAACCCAAAGTGTTGCTTTAGGGATGTAACCTCCTCATAGTACTTAAGGAGGCCTACATTCCTCAAGAGAACATGATTCATTGTAGTAATAAGGTGAGGGTACAAATCCTTCTCTCTCTCCCTTGCCTCCCATTCCCATACAACATTGTACAGGTCCACCCTCTTCTCCTATTGTTGTTGCTCCTCTCTCCGCTCACGTCTCTGCATGATGAACATATGAAATACATCATCCTCACTCATACATAAAACATTTAAAAAAATACCAAATGATAAATTTATTTATAAATATGGAAAAATAACTTCCTTCAAAAAATAAGTAAATTTCATAACCCGTGCACCTCAAAAATAGTCAAGCACTACTCGCGATGCATACATAAATTGTGAGCACTTCCCACGGTGCACTAGTGAAAACTAATGCACCATATAAAACTCATTATATTATTTTATGCAATGCATTGTATAACCCCACCACATTGGTGCAGCTAGGTAAACCCATGCCCCAATGCATTATAGTTATCCTATGCACCGCTTAAAATAAAAATAAGTTAAAATCCTAACACATCATAAAACAATTTTTTAAAATTTAGTTAAGGTGGTGCATATACGTTCCTTATACACCTCGTTGTGTTTAAGTAATGGAGAAGGACCGCCCCAGCAGTGCATTACGACTACCCTATGCACCACTTAAAATAAAAAGAAATTAAAATCCTAACACACCATATTTTTATTTTTTTTAAATTAGTTAAGGCGGTGTGTACATGCTCCTTAAATGCACCAGTACATTTCGGTAACAACAACACACCGCCCCACCATTTTTTTTAAATTGACAAGTATGGAACTTTGCAATTTTTTATTTAATTTTTTCAAGCAGCATGTTCAAGTCATTCTTCTCGCACCTTTAGCAGTGCATACAAAGTATTTACAAGGCGCACAATGACAAAATGCCAATTTTTTAAATGATGCATTTGTAAACATAAATGCATCGATGCCCACTCTTACTAACACACCACATAAACTAGTATATCTGATTCGCGCAGTGCGTTATGTACCATAATAGAATGGTGTGTTAGAGGTACTAAGACACATCGCCGAATAGATAAATAATTTTATGCAGTGTGTTGATAAACATATGTGTTGATGTGTTCCTATTTACCTATGCATCATTGAGGAATTTAACATTACATTGCGGTGCACCCTGTAAATTTATAGGTTGTACCAACCACGGTGTGATCTAAACATCTCGAACGCACTGCACATAAAATATATATATATTTTTAAAATGGTTAAAAATTAACTCAATTTTAAATTTTTATCCGTTGAAAACTTAAGTTATAAAGAAATGAAGATATTACTTGGACATTTTATCATTGGGGACACATAGTTGGCATGTAGTAAAAGGAACCAAATTTTCCTACTGTTTGGAAAAAATTGAAACCCACACATACAAAAACAGATGGAAGGAAGGAAAGCAAGGGAAGCACTAACAATAGGGCGCTTCAGAGAGGAAAAAGTGGCACAAGTGATTTTGAGCTCTACAACAGTGAAAATGGTAAAAATGAATTTTACAACCAGTAATTTTTTATTATTAAACCCTGTTATGGTGCACTCGATGATTGAATGCATCGGTGCTACAATATTTATGTATCACATAAGATAATATTTTTTACAAATAACCCAAACACGATGTGCCCTTTTAGAGCGCGGGTGCACACCATGTGTCTTGTTACTATCAAACACATTAGTGTATATATTGTTTAATGCAATGGTGTGTTTGGTGTTACATAGGGCACCAATTATTTAAAAAACAGATAACCCTAACACGGTGCTCCCTTTGGAGCAACAGTTTCCCCTTTGGAGCAATAGTTTCCCCCCGTGCGTTAGTATACTACAGAGTGCATTGACATATATTTTTCGAAATAATCCTACAATGGTGCATAAATGTTTTTATTTTGTCATGTCACTGTGTGTTCTATTATTAGCGACATCGATGCATCTAGTTTTAACAAGTGCACCAGATTATATTTTTTAAAAAATAACCCTATCACGGTGCGTCTATTTAGAGCACATGTGTTGATCAGTGCGTCAGTATACCACGAAGAGCACCTGAGTATATTTTTTGAAATAATCCTATGATGGTGTGCATTTGTTTTATTTAGTCATGTCATGGTGCAGTTATTGACGCCATGCTCCAGTGCGTTGGTGTGTTATAAACACACTGGTACGATGTCTTTTAAATATACACATCGTTCTACGTTAAAAGTTATCGATTTTTCTTTTCTAGTAATATAGATTAGAATTTCCTAGACTGAGCATGTTGTAGACTCAAGGATTTGATGAACTCTAAACTATATTATAAATGAACAATGATTATAGTTTAGGATTTTGAGAGACGGTTATGATCATTGACGGCGAGATCAAGGTTATGCGATAATTGACGGTGAGATCACGTAGGTTATGATCATTGACAGTGAGATCACACAATTTATGATCATTGACAAAGAGATCACAAAAGTTATAATCATTGACAGTGAGATCACATAGGTCATGCAAGCTGGTTATGATCATTGATAGCGAGATCACACAAGGTTATAATCATTGACGATCATGATGGAAATATGGGAAGGGTGATCCATACGATAGTAGGTACCCATGGAGAAAGATTTCCATCATGGACATCATGGTCATAAGAACTCAAATTTTCATCATAATCAAACAAAATTGTGAATTATAAACTAATATAGATTAGAATTTTGGTAGACAACCCATTAGTTGGGAGTTCACCAAATACTTGAGTCTACAACATGCTTCATGTGATTATACATTATAATTTTGAGAGACTACCCATACTTTAGGCTCAAGTTTTTACCACTGAAATGCCTATACTTTAGACTGAAGTATTTACATCTGAAATGCCTATACTTCAGACTCAAGTCTTTACATCTGAAATGAAGACAAAAAAAATCATAGAAACACCCAAGAGACAAATCCATCTCCCTCTCCCTTGCCTCCCAATATGGTACAACATTGTACAGGTCAAACCTCTGCTCATGCTTCTACTTCTCCTCTCTTAGTTGATGTCTCTGCATGATTAAGAATATGGATGGTATTTTTTTTTTAATTTAACCCTTTTATGGTGTGCTAAATAACTAGTTGCACCAATGCGTCGTTATTTACGTAGCTCACTGAAGTATTTTTTCGAAAACCTTACCACGGTGCACCATTGTTTGGGAGAAATCGTTCGTATCGGTGTAATTTTTTAAGTAGCGCACCAGGATATATAAAATTAAAAAAAAAACACTACAGCGGTGCACAATTTTTAAAATAAATTGTGTGCCCTAGTGTGTCATTATTTCTGTAGTGCACTGGAGTATTTTTTTGTTTTAAATAAACCTACTACTATGCGTTAGTTTTGCAGGAATCAATGTGTCAGTTCTATATAAATCACTGGTGCGTTATATATTTATAAACAAACTGTACAAAAACATATGTCAAAACCTCCTCCTTCTCGCCTTCACTAGTATCCTCCACTATAAATGGATTTTTGGGCTATTTTAATAGGGGTGTTTGCAAAAAACTCTGCCAGAGGGTCTTTTCCTTGTAGTGAATGTCACATAGGTGAGGTCCTTCATGGGACTTGCAAGTTATTAAAGAAGGTTTATTGTGGGATTCTCAAAGATTACATACCTCATCACATCTTTGCAAAACAAAAGTGTGCGATTTGAATGGACGCCAGATTGTGTATGGATTTTTCAACACTTGAAGAGTTTGTTGAAAAGTGCACCAATATTGAGGATTTCTAATCCTAATGAAGACTTCATGGTATGTACAGATGCTTGCAAAGAAGGGCTTGGGGGATTCCTTAGTCAAAATGGGTATGTGATATGTTACAAATCAAGAAAGCTAAAAGAGCATGGAAGGCTCTATGCTACTCATGACTTAGAATTAGAAGCCTTAATGCATGTCTTGAAGATGTGGCGACACTTTATCATGGGTGAAATATTCGAGCTGAGAATAGACGATAGTGGTATGAAATATGTTTTTAGTCAGGCAAGTTTAAATTCCATACAAAGAAGGTGGTTGGAATCCCTTAGTGAGTATGAATTTGACATAAAGCATATAAGGGGAAAAGAGAACAAGACCGTAGCTGACACACTCATCTGGAGGGTGCATGAGGTGCATGCTACAACCATTAGCATGTACAAATTATATTTTAGTGACAAAATTTTAGAGGTTTTCAAATCAGATCAGCGCTATGTGGATATAAAGAAAACTTTATAACAAGGTATGTCACATTAGAAATTGGAAGGTTATGAGCTAAAAGAGGATGACATCCTCATGTATAGGCACATAGTTTATGTGGAAAATGTTCAAGAATTGCAAAATTTGTTGTTTTCATAGATGCATAAGGTTCCTTATGCTGGACATCCAGGTTACCAAAAGACAATTGCTGCAGTCAGAAAGCAATACTTTTGGTCAGAAATGAAAACGAAGGTAGTTGATTTTATTGTTAAGTGTTTGGAATGTCAAAAAGTCAAGGTTGAGCACATAGACCCAACAGTTTTGCTACAACCTTTTTCCATTCCTGAGTGGAATTGGGAAGTTGTAACCATGGATTTCATTACTAAGTTTTCGAGTAATTCTAAGAGATTCTATCATGGTTGTGGTGGACAATTTTACTAAATATACCCATTTTAGTCTAGTAAAAAATGTGCACAAGGCAACCAACATTGCTGGTATTTACATGCGAGAAATTGCTAGGATGCATGGTGTACCTAAGAAAATTGTGTCTAATAGAGATCCCAATTTCACATCAAATTTTTGGAAAGGGTTTTTTAAAGGATTTAGGACAAATATGAACTTTAACATAACATATCACCTTGAGTCAGATGGATAAACAGAGAGGGTAAACCGAGTGATAGAAGATATGCTTATGATGTACATGATGGATAAACCATCAAAATGGGAAGACTACTCATACTTGGTAGAGTTTTCTTACAACAATGGGTATCAAGAATCCTTAAAGATGAGCCCATTTGAAGCAATTTATGGTAGAAAGTTCAACACACTAGTGAGATGGGACAACCCAACAAATCGCGTAGTGGTTGGGCAAGATCTGCTTCGAGCGATGGAGGAGTAGATGGTAAAGATAAAGAAAATTTTAAAGTCTTTCAAAGACATATAGGAAATATATGAAGATAAAGGAAAAACCCACAAATAGTTTAAAGTGGGAGACCATGTGTTCTTGAAAGTAAAAGAAAGGAACAATTTCCTGAAGTTGGGGAAATTATCTAAGCTAGCAGCATGCTACTGTGGATCATTTGAAATACTAGAGAGGATTGGTCCTATCGCATATATGATTTCATTGCCCGAATCCATATGTATTCATAATGTTTTCCATGTATCATTTCTTAATAAGAACATACCCAATGCTAATGATATTATTAATTGGAATGTGATTCAGGTGGATCCAGAGGGCGATTTTCGAGTGTGACTGGTTTACATATTGGATTAGAAAATAAAACAACTCTAGAATCGATTCAAGGAGATGGTAAAGGTCCAATGGAACTAGTATGGTATTGAGGATGCATGTTGGGAGTGCGAGGATGCTATGAGGGTAGAGTATCTTCATCTTTTTGAATTTTTTTGAAGTTTTGTATGTAGATGTGTATATAATTCACTAAGAACAATGCATAAATAAGGGGGAGAGGAATGTAATTTCCCTAATCTAAATCCCAGTTGTAATGTTACATATAGAATGGTGAGTCCTTGGCACCAAGTGTAAATGTAAATGTACATATAGGTTGGTGAGCCATTGGCACCAAATGGCGGTTTTACATGCACACAAGTAGTGCGCGAGGTTTGTTTGTCAAATAAAAGGGTGCACACATTCTTGCACATTCCTTAGTGTTGCTCAAAGTTGAGTAAGTGCACGTGGATTGCACATCAAGGAAGGGTGTGCACATTCCATAGTGTTGTGTGCACGTGAGTAAGTCTGCAAGGATGACTAAGTTATATATATACATGTATGTATGTATGTATGTATGTATATGTATATGTATATGTATTTGAGGCCGTAAATCATATGTGGTTATTGGGATGGTGATTCGGGATGCACATAGGTGAGTGCACCTATCCTTGTACATTATAATCACACAAAAGTTATTAATATTACCACATCATTGAATGCAGACAGACCAGAAGAAAAGAGATGGGGGGATAAAATCCACCAAAAAAGTGAAAAGGGGTCTAAAATTTATAAAGTGGGGCTAAGGCAGGGGGGATTAAGTTCAAGGGAATATTTTATTAATATTTCCAAAAAGTGTAAGTCATGGATAATTACTTATCCTAAGTTCCTGAGGGATGGGAACAAGTCACCAAGTGGATAAAGATAATTCTAAAGGCGACAAGTGTCTGGTTTAATGCATGCAATATATATATATATATATATATATATATTGATAGACTTAGTGTATTTCAAGGAGTTCACTCATTATTCACTCATTGTTTCTCTCATCATTTGAAATATCCCAATCTCTGACTGTATTTACCTTATCTCCTGAGTTCTTGTTGCCAAAGAAGTAGGTTGTCAGGCCCGTGAGCATTCTCTCCAGGTAAGAGATTTGTTTTCAAAGAGGCAGGTTGTAAGGCCCGTGAGAAGTCTCTCCATGTGAGGGATTTGTTGTTTAAGAGAGGGTTTTCAGGACCATGAACATTCTCTCTAGGTGAGAGATTTGTTGGGAATTGTTCCCTAGTGTGTTGGGAACTAGATACTGGGCTTTGAGACTTCTTGTCCAGCCTATTTCTGAAGCTCTAGAAGGGAAGTGGGGAAGTTGAAGGAATGTTGAGCAGAGAAAGGGTCCACTTCTTAGGGTGGGACATGCATGTGGGGAATGAGGGACTGTAGACTAGTTGCAACAGTGGGCACCTTGGACTGAGAAATTTTGTTGTTGTCAGACCTTATCTTGGCATTAGTAATCCTTTTTCCCTGGTGGATTCTAAGACCCAACTCGAGGGTGACCTGTTGCTGAAATTTTATGAGAAACAGAGTGTATGACTAGGAGGAATGTCTGAGTACTATGCACAGTTGGTGACTTTTTATAAAAGACAAGTTTTCTTTATGTTTTTGTCATATTTACTATTTTCTTAATTCTCTATCTATGAAATGGTTTAATTCTTGCATGATGTTTCATATAATTAATTACTGTTATTCTGCATAACACTGCTTGCACATGTAAAGTGTGGTGTTGATATTCAAAATTTGTGGTAGTACATGATGAGTATGACAATTATTATTAGTTATTGTTGTTAAGTTAACCTTGTAATAATGGTCATGAGTCTCTGAGGTGAGGTTAGAATGGCTGTGTGTGAAAGGAAATACTTTGTGCATGCAAGGGGTTGAATGTTAAAAGAATTGTTGCACACATAGTGTTAATCCTTTGTTCATAATGGTCTCATGTGCAATATTATTGGTGGGATTAGCACGCTCATGCGCATAGTTGTATTGTGTTTCTTCCACTATTATAACTTATGTCAGTTAAGTAAAGTGTTTTTTGTGGCATGACTCACCTTGGGGGCGGGTCATGCACACTATTTCAAGTATTTCTGCGCAGACTAAGGTTATAGAGTATGAACTGCGCACTGGGTTTTGGGAAGTATTATTTCCCAACAATATCTTGTGGTTGTTTCACTTTGGTATTAGAGAACCATAAGTTAATATTTGTGTGGCGTGGCCTAGCCTAGGTGGTTGGTTACGTTACATTGTGGTTATCAAATAAAAGTTTTTGGTTACATTCTGGTAACGACACCCAATTAGGAAGTTGGGGACGTTACATTGTGCCTACTTTTTTGTGACCAAATTTCCTTTCATATCATGATACGTACACATTTGGACAATTATTTTTAGCGATAATTAGTAAAATTATTACAAATATATGAAACAAACCTAGGCACATGATGGAGTGTTGGAAACCTACATGAATTACCTTTAAGAAGTAGGGTGGAATTCTAAAAAGGGGGCATACTTAATACTCTCACATCACTAAATAGATAGTGTTTTTGTCTTAGAATACTTTCAATGAATTCATGCTTTCAAATGGGCATGAACAATGGGTAACACATACAAAACAAGTGGGTTTTCTATAAATATTATTTTGTTTAGTAGATTTAGAAATCTACTCAGTGGCTTGACAAGTTCCCTACCCACCTCACCAATTCAATACAAGACAAGTGGATTTGATGTGAATACTATTTTTTCAATAGATTTGCTAAGTTGCTTAATGGCTTCTTGGTGTACTCTTGTAAGCAATATTTTAGTAGTGTATCAAGTATTAAATGGAGATACATAATAAAAATTATTTGTTATTATAGATGGTAATCTATTTGGTTTTTGACATGTTTGTATTTTTGTTTTATTGGGCATAACTGATATAACATTGGGGATTTTTTTCTATTTAGGTTGTGATAGAGGTGAGCTATAACTATATAACTTTTTCATTCATTTATTTGAAATTAACACTATATATGAACTTGCAAATTTATGGTCAAGTGAATTTTCTCTAGAAATTTCTATGTTGCAAGCATATCAATGCTCATGCTCATCGTGTATTTATTTGGAAATTTTGTTTCATGTGGATCAAACCTTCAACTATAATATTATTATTGTTTAGTTGTGGGTGATTACCATCTGACTTGTCTCTATTCTAGTGTCTAAGACATTTTAACATCAATTGAAAGCCCAAAATTAATAAACCTCTCATTGATTTCATTTGATATAGGGAATCCAATAACTATATAACAGACTTTATTTGTTTCTCCTAAACAATTTCTTGTATGTCTCATCTCCATAGGGTGTAATTTAAAATAGGTATCTATGCATCATAGGAGTAAACATTAATCATTAGAAGTGCCAATTATTATGCTATTTTTAGTTAAGCTTTTCCCTAGGCCTAAGCATTTGTAATTTCTAGGCTGCATGCATTCATGTCAGTAGTTTATTTTCATAAAGTTTACAATTTTGTTCAGGCTTTAGGGTATAAAATATTGTCAACATCTAATCATATCTATTGAGAAAAAGCCTTGTTTTCACAAAAGCATTGAACCATGGAGATTGATATGTAGCTTTGATGAACTTAGCCTCAACTAGCTTTTTTTTGTGAAAAACTTCCACTATACTTCTTTAGAATATAGATTCCTATATAGAGTCCTCATTATTACATCTCACTTTATAGAGATTATGATTTCTATTAACTATGGAATACTAGTGTTTAAATCAAAATAATCATTAACCCATTTTTTTTTTTAGTGTGGGATGGTAATTCAACCTGCTATGAATAGAAACATACCTTCTTGTGTACAAATAAAAGGGTAGCATGTTGTTTATAAAAGTGGTTGCTGCTCATAAGAAAATTCTTATAACAATTTTTACTATAATTGGTTTTGAAGAAGTGAAGCGCAAGATAATTGTATGCATTTTGGATCTTAGGAAAACAAGATTTTCTTTCCATCGAGAGATCAATAATTTATTTTTTTATTGTGAGTTAGATCTTGTGTTGTTTCCTATATGTGAAGAGAAACAACATGATTTTCTTCTTGAGAATTTGTCTAGTATTGGATTATTTTACTCATGCCTAGTTTGTAAGATCATTCTTCTTTAAAGTTTCCAACATTCTTCTTTAAAGTTGACTACTAGATCTTAGAATTCTCTAAATTCTTACATATTTTTTCTTGAATATGTTCAACATGCATTTTGTCTCCACATTGTAGGATAGGCCAGCCGAAGAGGATCCTTTGCTTGCATGCATCCCAATTCCCCTTCAAGCAAGAAAGCTGGCAAGAAAGCTTTCCCTTGCTAACTCAATGCCTGAAAGAAACCCCCTACGCGTATGACCAGTAATGCCTTTCAGATGTGGGTTCTGAAACTGACAAATATGGGTTCTTATATAGAACTGAAAGATGCAGGATCTATATCGTAAAATATGGACCATTAAAAGAGTTTCCTGGGCCATTATTAAAGGTTCATTCCAATCTTCCCAACTTTCTTTTCTCGGTATCTCCAAATTCCTCTTTCGGGCACGACAAGTGACATTTCTCTCTGCGGTTCATTTCTCACCCTTGATTATTATATATGTAATTACACCAGGGATCACCTGCAAGGGGTCTTTTCACCTGCAATAGAACGATTCACCCTTAATCTTAAGGGGTTGATAAAGGCTTTGACTTCGACCTCGTTTTCAGTCTCTTAGTAAATTTGATTGTTGTTGGAACTTTTGAGAGATTGGTATAAACTAGATTTGAAAATTTTTATTGTGTGGTGGCTAGCTTTGGATGAAAATTTAATGCACCATTAATTTATGTTGAATAATGATGAATTAGATGAATTAACACTTAAAATCATGGTGTATGTTTATAAGGCTGTCCATTTTGTGTCGAATTATTATGTAAGGTTGTCTATATGGAGTTCTTGTCTTATACTATATAAGGAATGAAACCAAATTCATTTTTAAAGACTTATATAATCTCAACACTAGTTCTTATTATTGTCCACCTTAATTAATGTGTGTAACTTGAGGGTTTAAAATAGACACGTTTTGGTTTAAAAATATGTTAGCTCATATTGTTGATTGATCCAAAATACATGATATTCAACCTTGAATGTTATGAAACAAACTCCAAAAAATATCCAATGAATAATCCACTTCAAAGGGAAACCTCCTTTTACAATAAATGCAATGCACAATACAAGATGAGATTCTTATACACACAATTATCCTTTCTTATAAATAAGAGATAAACTAAGAAATATGTAACCTATCACTAATTTGACCTAATCATAACTAATAAGATCATAATAAATAAGTGTTAGGTCCTTAACATAGGGCCTTAGGGGCCTTAACATAGCCCCTCTCTTTAAAAAAAATATTTGCCCTCAAATTTTGTAATTGAGGGTATTTCTTCATGAATTGCTCATTTTCCCATGTATCTTATTCTGGAGGCATATTCTTCCACTTGATTAGATACTCCATAATGTTTCTATTCCGTAGAGATATAGAACACCTATCCTTAAATGTTTTTATCTCAAAAATCAACTTCCATTCTTCATCTAATTCTGGAAGTTCTATCTACACTAGCATAGTTTTTTCCAAAACCTTTTTTAGGAAAGATACATGAAAAAACTTATCAATTTGAGAAGAAGAAAAATATAACTCATATGCCACATTTCCAATATTGTGAATAATATTGTATGTTCCATAAAATTTTGGAGCTAATTTATGATTCTTTTTCTATTTGAGAGTAGATTTTTTATAGGGTTACAGTCTAAAAAACACCCGATCACCCTTCTCAAATTCTCTTTCACTTCAATGTTGATATTATTTTTACTTCAAATTGTTTTTTGCAATTTGAAGGTTTTCCTTAAGATTTATCAAAGTTTCTTTAGTCTTTTCCATATGTGACTCTATTTCCTCCACTTTGGAATGGTATTACAGAAAATACGAGATACTGGGAGATGGATATGCATAAAGGACTTCAAATGGGGACATTTTAGTAGATGTGTGATAGGTGGTATTATACAACCATTTTACTAGAGGAATCTTGTAACATACCCAACCACCCACAGGCTAGGATACACTACTTCAAGCCTGCTCTCAAAATTATTTCTCTTACATATACCTTTCAATTTAATAAAGATGCATAAAAGAAAGGAACTAAATGACATGCACAATAATACACACAAGCATGCATACTCTAACATATCAAATTCAACGATAAATAAATACAAAGCGGAATAAATCATACACAGGTAAATAATACCATAACAAAGAGCAATTATATTTTATGAAAGAAGACACCAACTGGATATAGATCAAGGATGTTCCACCCAACCATAGACACCATTGTTCCAAGTCTCAACAGTAATGTCACCCCAGAGCCAAGGCTATTGTTGGTCACTATAATTGCTTAATTAATTTAAACAATCAAGTGCTACATAAATTGTCAACCCAAGGAAGTCTGTTTATTTCAAAGATAACCACGCACTATATATGCTCTATTCCAAAATCAACCTAGAGCTGTAGTAAAGGAAACTATATTAATCACACTTGCCTTGAATAAACTGAAGTTCTGACTTGAATTACAGGAAAGCAACCTACCTATTGCAGAGCTTAAAGAGATGATCAATCTAAAGAATCCTGGATTACATTAAAATAACAACTGCAACAGGAAAGA
>JZKD02S1601745.1:109944-153173 GCA_000966675.3 Picea glauca | reverse complement strand
CTAATCTAAATTACAACTAATGGCCTAAAGCCGACATAAATAAAATAACATTACTAATCTAATATGCCCCAATTAAGGGGTAATGAGCCAATATTAGGGCTTAACAAACTACAAACAATTATAGTGAATTTATGGCCCTGAAACTCATACTTCGTCTAGCAAAAGAAAAGGGCATTGACCAACTGCATATTATGGAGACAAACAACTTATTATAAATTGGATGACAGGGAAAAAATCTTTGCACAACTACACGCTTTGGCATTTATACACTGAGATTTAGAGGCTTACAATTTCCTTCTCTCACGTTGACTATTCTCATGTACACATGCATCAGAACCAGGAAGAAAACAAGATCTCAAAAGATGGAGTGGAGATGGCTAGGGGAATCTAGAAAATCCGGGGAAAAAGCTCAGACCTTGCCTGGAAATATTTTCACGGCCCTGGGCTCCAAATCTAATTAGCACCACATATCTGGATCTATATATTTTTTTGATACTATAATGATTTTAATTATGCCCCATCGAGATCGCCAGCTAAATAGTTTTTCACAAACTTCTATTTTTTTAGATCCCCTCTTACAAACAATTGGCCTATATAGAATGAACTTTTCTAATACATATAAAGGAAAATGGTCTACTCAAACCATATCAATGATAACTTCCCATTTAGTTTTTGTCCTGCTTTAATGCCCCATACATCCTTTTTAATATCACAACAACCTCTTGAATACCTCTTAGCATCTACAAATACAATTTTATTTCATATGTAATAAAATTACAAACTTTTTTTTCTTGGAAAAAAGAAATATAAAAATAAATCTAAAATAAAATTTAACTAGTTAACAATTAAAATAAATAAAACTATTATACATATATATAATACTTTTAAAAAATTAACTTCAATTTCAAAATTTTATTTGATTATAAAATGCTTTCCATACTTGTGGACATATCTAACGAATGAAGCCTTCAAACCCATCAATATTATAAGTTGAAAATAAGTCCTTTCAACTTGTTCAAAAATCTATAATGAATTAATAAAAAAATTGATGCTATAATCTCTCTTTCCTATATATATATATATATATTTCACTTTTTCAAAGATTTGGGTGTTTTGGTGTGCTAAGTCCCCGAATACCAATTGAGATTATATGAGTGCGTCAAGTTAATATCGAGTGCGGTCAGCTGGATCTACAAAGAACATTGTGTCCTCCTCCTCAACATTTTTTGACTGCTAGTATACTTCTTTTCGAAATTGTTTTCATTTCCGTGACTCTCCTGTCTGTTGTTTCCCGAGGCTTCTCTTACTCCTGCCTATTCGCGAACTGAACCACTAGTATTTGTTTTGTAAGTTGACCTTATCATGTGGGTTGTCTTGTCGTATTAGCCTTCCAACCTTCACTCTTACTCCTATTTTTTAGCAGTATTAGTTTTTTAATTGATCCACTGTTGATATGGCTCCACCTTCTGGTGCTGACATTTCTGAAGACATCATGGTCCTGATGAGCCCAGTTGACGAGGTAGGTTGGCAACAGGCTAGCCTTTTTACTATAGTGGATTCATTAAATAAATCTCTCATTTCTCTTACTATTCCCTCTAGTATTCCTCTGCCTACCCTTGGCTCTAGAGCTTCTCCAGAAAAACTTTTTATTGATCGCCTCCCTTCTCTTGAGAAGCCTGCGTGTACTGTACAATAAACTTCTCCTTTGTTTGGCTTAAAGGAGTCGAATCTTAGCCTTGATAAACCTGTTTGTAAGGTTTTTGGATATACGAGGCTTAATAAGGAGCTGAATAGTCTCCCCTGTTCACTTACAAAGCTGTCTAACTCTAGGAAGAAGCCATGGAAGTCCAATAAATGGGTTAGAAAAATGGTATTGGGTTCAGATATCGGATTGGAAGAAACTGCTAGACTGGCCTTGTGTGGGCTAGTGGGTCGCTTATCCTATCCTTATCTTGTTGTTTTTTCAGTACAGGGTTGGTTAACTAAACTTTGGTTCCCTTTGCTTGGTTATGAGCTAGAGATTCACTGTCTTACTAAGGGCTGGTGGGGATTTATCTACAAGACACCTGAAGATGCAGACATTTTACTCAATAGGTTTTGGATATTTGGGGGAAGCACCCTAATGCTTAAACGCTGGAGAGTCACCTTTGCCTAGTAAACTGAATACTTCCATCACCGACATCTATGGGTTCTTTTGCCAGGCTTGCCTCTTCATTTGTGGAATGAAGGTGCTCTGAAGGCAATTGGAGATGCTTTGGGTCGCTTCATTTCTTAGGATTATGCTTCTTTGGAAAACACTGCCAGGAAGTTGGAAAGATCCTACTGGAGATCGATATCCATGAGGGTCTTCATGAGGATTTGATGATTGAATGGAGAGGTCGAACTATTACCCAGAAGCTGGACTATTTGGGAGTTCCTTTCCGCTGTAACTGGTGCCATCAAGTTGATCACCTATGTCGCGACTACAAAGAGAAACAACCAGATGAGAAATCTGAAGACTCTGTTCTCCGGGAAGACCCACCAGACTATATGGATGAAGAAGACTCCATTGGCATTGATTCTATCTTCATGGGACTGGGGACAGGACATCAGACAGAAGACGAGACTTCCTTTTCAGGTAAATTGAAACATTTATGTCCGGTGTTTAATTCCTCCTTATCGACTTGTGAAAGAAACGCATTGGAAAGTTCTAGCTGGCTACAAATCTCAATCTCGATCCACCCTGGACACGTTGAAGGGCACCATAAGACAACTTTACCAGAGGTATTGAAACAACAACTTTCAGCAACTGGGACCTCAACTGATTTGAGAACTACATCAACTATTCCACCTCTACCTGCTTCAACTAACCCTACTTTGTTTCTACCTTCAAGCCCAACAGGTTTCGGGGGTTCTGTTTCTGGTATTTTACCTTCTAGCCCTACTAACATTGATCAAGGATTAGCACCAAGTATCAGAAGATTGGAAGAAGGAGATTCTTCAATAAATACTGTATTGGACTCACTACTTCCCCATCTACAAGGTACTGAAGCGGTTGAACTACCTATTTTTTTGGGAAACTCTTTACATAGCACTTCCATTTCGGCTGAAACTTCCTCTTCTAAACATCTTTTTTGGGGTCAAGGGGAAAGATTTTGCCTGCTCTAGGGGACTGGGAGTCGAAGTTTCTTCTATAAAAGCGCGCAGCTATCAGAAGTAAACAACACAAACCTTACCATCTACTGATGAGTCGGGTCCTTCCTCCACCGATGGTGGGGCTCTTAGAGCATTGAAAGCCCTGGAAAGGGCAAAGTAATGATCCTATTATCCCTAAATATAAGAGGGGTTGGAGGCACCCTCAAATCGGCCTCTGTCCAGAGACTCTTGGATCTTACTCGTCCTGATATCCTTTTTTTACAAGAGACATTGGTGGATTCGGAGAGAGCAAGGAGTTTCATTAATGTCTTTCAACCTACTTGGCTTTCTTATGCTGTCAGTTCTACCGGCACTTCTGGGGGACTATTAGTCTCGTGGGACCCTTGTATTTTTTATTTAACTCCTTTTTTGACTATCGGTGGTATACTATTAACAGGAAGATGTCTACAAAGCAATCGGGACTTGGCTCTGCTGAATATCTATGGTCCGTGCACAGAGTGCCCCAAGTTCTGGAAGTCACTGGCTGACAGTGGGATCTTATCTTTAAATAATTTATTAATTGAAGGTGATTTAAAGATTATTCTTACTTCAGATGAAGCTTGGGGAGGTAATCCAGGTTTGGGCTTGAATGATATGTTTTGCAAAGGTCTTTTGACCTCTAGAAATCTGGTTGATGTCAAGCCATCCAAAGTGGTTCCTACATGGAGGAATGGGTGTCGTGGCAGGGAAGCGATTACTAGAAGACTGGATAGGGTCTTAGTCTCTGAAGATTTATTATCTTCGGATGGCATGTACATAAGCTGGGTGGAATTGCCATTTATCTCTGATCATGCACCTATCGTCTTCCAAATGAACTTACCTCCTTGCTATAAGGCCTCTCCCTTTAAACTTAATGCACATTGGATGGAGGACCCAACCTTCATGAATCTAGTTCATGCGGTGTGGAAAGATCCAAAATTTCTCTCTGAAAATGGTAGACAACAAAGGTTGTTGTGGAAGCTTAAAGTCTTAAAATATCGCACAAAATCTTGGTATAAAGAGAAACTTAACAAAAATTCTTAAATTCTCTCAACTTTGGAAACATATATAAAGGAGGCGACCTTCATTTTGGATACAGATCCTTTAAAACTTGAAAAGGAGCAAACACTTCGTGAATTGGAAGGAGAAAGAAACAAAATTTTAAAAGAAGGTGAAAAACGTTGGAGATTTCGCAGTTGGGCTATTTGGCTGGCTAGTGGCGATAATCATTCAAAATGTTTTCATAAATATACTTCCTATAATAAAACTGGGAAGTACATCTGGGAGATTTCGGATAGTGTTGGGATAAAAGTGACAGAGCAGGAAGATCTAAAGGCTACTGCGACACAATATTTCAAAAATCTTTATAAGGAGCCACCATTCACCCATACAGTCGAATAGTTAAAGGTAATCAAACTCTTTTCACAATTTATTAGTGTTGAGGAGTCTTTTTTTATGTACAGTCCGGTTACACTAGAGGAGATCAAAGATATTATTTTCCACTTTAATAAAGATAAGAGTCCAGGGCCCGATGGCTGGACGATGGAGTTTTTCACTTATTTTTTTGATTTAGTTGGGGAGGACTTACTTGAAATGGTGGAGGATTCTAGAAGATTAGGCAAAATCATTGGAGGTTTAAATGCTACTTTTCTGACGTTGATCTCGAAGACAAATAAGCCGACTACCTTTGACGATTTTCGTCCGATCTCTCTTTGCAATCTTTGTTACAAGATAATTTCAAAGATCATTGCAAACCGGATAAAACCTTTCCTTTCCAAATTCCTCTCAGTAGAACAACTTGGTTTTCTACAAGGTAGAAGAATACAGGATGTTGTTGGTACTGCTCATGAAAGCCTCCATAGAATCAAGAAGAAAAAGATAAAATCCCTTATCCTCAAACTGGATCTCAGAAAAGCTTACGATTGTATAAATTGGTCGCATCTAAGACTGATTCTTCTTAAGGTTGGTTTTGGTTTACATATGACTAATTGGGTAATGGCTTGTGTCACTACTTCCACCTTTGCCACTCTTATTAACGACGAGGCTACTGATTTCTTCAGAAGTGGCAGATGACTTCGTCAAGGATGCCCACTTTCATCGCTACACTTTATATTGGTAATGGAAGGACTAAGTTTACTTTTGAAACAAAGCACTGATGAAGGGAAGATTACAGGTATAAATGTGTCTAGATTGCAAAAGATTATCCATATTCTGTTTGTAGATGACGTCCTCATGATCACTAAGGCTGAGCTATCTGAATGGAATGAATTTTGCAAAGCTTCGGGTTTGGCGGTAAATCAAACAAAGGCAACTGTTCACTTTGATGGGCTATCAGATCAAGATTTGTTACCATTTAAATCTCTCCTTCCTTTTACTTTCAGCAATTTATCGGATGGCTTTAAGTACTTAGGATATTTTCTAAAGACAGGGAAGCAAAAGGTGGAGGATTGGGGTTGGCTCTTAACAAAATTTTCAAAGAAAATTGGCTTATGGTGCAACCGATGGCTATCAATGGGAGGTAGATATGTACTAATCAAATCAGTGCTGGAAGGCCAGCCTGTTTACTAGGCCAGCCTGTTTACTGGATGTCCTTAGAAGTGTTTACTGGATGTCCTTAGAAGCAATTCCTCTTTCTTTTCTTGGCAAGATTAGAAAATTGATGGAACAGTTTCTTTGGAATGGCTTTTCAGATAAAAATTCTTTTCACCTCTGCAGATGTGATTCTCTTACTAAATCAAAGAAAAATGGAGGTTGGGGTTTTCGTCATCTGCCCCATTTCAACTTGGCGCTTAATGCAAGTAATCTTTGGAGGGTCCTTTGGCAGGAAGGCTTTTGGCATAATGTCATCATGGACAAATATTTCTCAAAAATTACTGTCCTGGATTGGCTTAGATTAGAATCACACAAAAACCGCCACGCTTCCAGATTTTGGTCTAGCCTTTCCAACGCAACTCCGGTCATTTTGCAGTGGCTTGCCTGGCAGTTGGGGTCCGGCCACCAGATTTCAGTTGGCAGGGATAATATTACGGGGCTAAGGGACAATGCCTTCCTCTCGCCTGAGCTTCTTATCTCCTTGAAACAACAGGGTATATACAAGCTTGAACAGGTCTCGGTGGGCCAGGATCCTACCTCCAGTATTGAGATATGGAGGAGCAGCAATTCACTGGCTTGACTGGTGAATTGGCTTCAGAGTGGGAATCGTATTTAACAAATCTCGGAGGGGCTGGCGTAATGCTCCAAAATGCTACTGACAAATTAGTGTGGACGAGAGGCGACTCATCGGGAAGGTGGGGAATATATAAACCACCTGTTCTTACAATGCTCCTTTTCAAAATCGGTTTGGCACCTTTTAACACTTAAGCTACAGATCAAATCGGCCTGGTCAGGAGATTCCTTCTTGGATTGTTGGGATGCATGGACAAAAGCCCCCTCTGTCTCAAATAGACTAGCAGCGATTACTTGCTGGAATTTATGGATCACAAGAAATAAAACTGTCTTCGAGGATAAACCCCCACGTGCCTGGGAGGTAGTTTATAAAATACTTTTCTCCCTTCAGAGTGCGCCCTACCCAAATATTAAACAATTGAATAGACAAAGACCGATCCACTGGAAGATGGGTTTTGCCAACGAACAGTTTGATGGGGCTTCTACTTCAGGTGGGAAAAATTGTGGTGCTGGGGGTACATCATAGATCTTGACTCTTCCAAGTGCAGGTGGCTCATCAACTGTGGGGAAGGTACAAATAACAAAGCAGAGCTACTGGAGGCATGGACTACGCTCACCCTAGCAAAATTTCTAAATATTAGGAATATTCATGTAATGGGGGATTCAAGGGTTGTTATTGAGTGGCTGAAGCAAAAAAGGAAACTACATTCGATTGCCATTAAACTGTGGAAACAAAAAATTATTGAGCTGATAAAATCGTTTCAGGAGATACATTTTCAGCATGTTTACAGAGACTTCAATGTGGAAGCCGACTTAATCTCCAAACAGGATCTCTCAGAGCCGATAGGGTGATTATCCTACTATAGATGGGATGGAGGGACAGCAGGCCCTACTTCACATATCAACTTGTTCTAGTCTTTATTAATTTTTGTTTTTAGGAGCACTGGTATTACTCTTTTTTACCCTTTTCTCCTGTTACTGGATTTAGAGTTTGGATTTAGAGTTTTGAAGACAACTGACTTTTCAGAGGTTTACATCCCAGTTTATTGGTTATGGTAACCATTTCTGTTTCTTTTGCCTCTCATTGTATGGAATCGGATTCCTGAGTCTGAGAAGAAATACCTATCTAATGTATTAAAAACTATATTTTAATATAATTTTGGAGCGAATTTCTTATTGGAAAAAAAAGTCCCCAAATACTGTGTATGACTACAACTACACATACAATCTTGTAAGTTGAATTGCTATCAATAATAAAGGTATCTAATGCAACATAATTTTGATGTTTTTTTATTATTTTAGATATATAATTAAATAGTTAAATGATTTGAATTTTTTTTTTTTAATTTTAATTTTAATTTTTATATAATTTATAATTTTAATTTTAATATATTAATTTGAAATTTTTTTTTTTTTTTAAATATTTTTTTTTTAAATTGAGATATCAAAATTATGAAAATGTGTGAAAGTTTATTTTCAATATTTTAAAATATAACAATAATTTTTAAAGAAAATCAATTATTTTTTTAGTTATTTTTTTAAAGATTAAAAAAAAATAAAAATAAAAAATTAAATAATTCTTTAGCATATTTCTAAAAGTTTGATAAACCAAAATGAATCAACAATCATGATTATTATAAAATTGAGCTTATATACAAGATAAGTCTTAAGTTAAAAAAAATTCACTTGAATATAAGTAAAATGTATTATTCTACTATAAGTATGGATGTTATATGAATTATACATCATATATAAAAAATCATATTTAGAAATCTTAGTGAAGCATAATTATTAATAGTTTTTATTATTATGAGACTTTCTTTTTATTGTATCTAATAGTTGTACTAAAGTGTAATCAATATTGAAGAAGTTTGGTGATTCACGCATTTTTTTTGGTTTAGTTGAAGTATACGTATTGTGTCGCAATGTTCATATTGAGTTTGAATCCCTTTAGTTCCTATTGATATAGTCAAATTTGATCAAGAGTGTGCCAAGCTGATTTGGTCATATTTGAGCACAATTGGTGTGCATAAACCATAGATAATTCAAGATGGTTCTAGAACGTGGACCCTAGGAGCTTCATGAAACCAATACAAAATTCTCCTTCACGTGGGTTTAATGTTTAGGATTTGGATGGATTAAGCTATAGTTTAGATTGGACATATCTTTGAGCTAATGGATTGGTGATTGATCATGGATAGATTTTTTTTCTTATACAAGGGAATGCTCAAATTGCACCTTTTATGTTCACTTGTCTAATTTGTTTTTGGATATTTGCATATAGGAGCAATTATTTGTGAAGACAAAAATTAGAATACATGTCTTTGAATACGATTTGCATGCCATTGAATGATGCAGAGTGGTTTTTTTTTTTTTAATTTTACAGTCAAAGAAGATTACTTTTAACGTTCAAAGAAAGCAATAACTAAGTTAATTCGTAGAAATTTCCAAGAAACACTTTCATGCATACTTTTGTAGATTACATTCAACAAACTCATCTGTGTCATAACTATTCAAAGTTACAATGAAACCTAGTGAAACAATTAACTTCTTTGGACTTCCAATGTTTTCAATATAAATGATTATAAAAAGTTTCAAATAATATAAAAAACGCAATAAAGTGTAAAATGGTACATAATATGTTCTTGTCGGTGGTCGCTCAGGCTTCATTGGTTGGAAATCCCTAACCCCATACTATAACCATTGGTTGTTGTTGGTGCATATTTTGAATGGAATCTCATATACATCGGGTGCATAACTGTCTAGAACAAATTGAAAACTAACATATGTCTTTGCAAATCTCATATACATCGGGTGCATAACCGTCTAGAACAAATTGAAAACTAACATATGTCTTTGCACTTAAAAATGCCATGTGTCCTTTCACTTGCCATCACGATGGTCTGTTTCAAATCCAATGAGATCATATTTTAGTACTACCTCCAAGAAGATCCAAGATTTGATATGAGATCAGTTTTCAATCCAATCAGATTCTATATAGGTACCCCCTCCAAGAAGATGCTATCAAATTTATACCACCTCTAATAAAAAAATACATATACATGAGGGAGTCAATATTATGCCTTGTTCATGTGGGGGAGACAGTGCTTATACATGAGGGAATCAATCTTATGCACGGTTCATTCATAGGGGAGATAAGGGAATATGCATTGTAGGGATTCATCACATGTTAGTTGATGGTTGGGATGCTAATAAGAGGCAACTAATCCCTACAATACTCGATAGGTATGTTTCATTCTTGCTTCTTTATCATATAGATATTTGACCACCTTCATAGAGAGAAGGTAACATCCAAGAGGACTTGCAACTCATCTAAAGTTATATAGAGTAGAGTAATACTTTGGACCAAAAAGTTTAGAGATTATTGCAAAGATTACAGGCCATTATGATTCGAGCAAAATATAAATGATTATAGAGGTTACATTTACAAAGCCACCAAAAGTATCCTGAGGACTTTTATTTTAATCCTTTGAATCAACCAATTATTTAAATCACCAATAATCGCCTACCACTTTTTCCAACAACTCATCCTAGCGGCCACTTGTCGAACCATCTATCCAAATATGCCACAACAATAACCTCCAAATGAACATAGTGCCCCTTATTCCATGGTCAATGGAACCTATTTTCATTTACAAGTCTTTTTCTAAACCGCTTCCCATTCGACTTTCCAACTCAATGTCAACACCACGTGGAGGGTCTAAATTAGAATATATGGAGGTGTATTTTTACCAAATCCACCCCTGTAGAAATACCCCGTGCCATTTTCCTAGTGGGACAAGATTTGTTGATACATGAAAAGATCTTGTTTTTCCCACTAATTCCACCCACTACATGTAAATGTGGATTTGCTTATGGTTTTGAGTGAATCATTTCTTCTATATAGGTTGGAATGAAAGGTGGGTACTATTTTTATACTGAATTCTCTCTTTACTCAATTAGCTATATCAAAATTTCTTGTGAAATTGCTTCTAATATGGAAGATGTGCCATGAATCAGATTTCTCTTTGAATTAAACAATGAGAACACTTACCATTGTTGCACGTGCTAATTGCCGCCATTTTAATTTTCCCCAATAAATTGTCCCAATCTAGCTTCCCTTCTACAACATTTGTGCAAGGTCACACTAAAATTTGAACTTCTTTGATCTAGGTGGATATCGGTGGCCACCCACCTATTCCAACTAGCTCAAAACAGTCTTCTGGAAATTTACTATTTTTAGCAGTTTTTCGGTTCCTAAACTTTTGGGGCCATTTTGAGGGCCTAAATAAAGGATTTTTGGGATATATCACCTAAATGAAATCCAAAGGCTTTGATTGAGCCCCCAAAATGAATCTCCTCGATGATTCCTTTCCAACGATCTATCATGCGAACCAAACCAAGATCGTATGCTAAAGTTACGCCCCGGGGAATTTGATACACCACACTACCCAAAGCAGGGTCCACAAAATTGTTGGCTTTTCATCTTCCAGGGTTAGGGTTTTGGATTTTATTTATGTTAAAAATGCCTTTAGAGCCTCATTGTAATAATCATCTTATTGTGAATGTGAGTAGCCATCACATCTCTTCTCAGAGATAAGCTGCCACCATTCTAGTGAGTCTTTCACTCTATATTTCTATAGTTTTGTACATTTCACTCATTAATAGAAATTGTGTATTACTATATATCTGTGTCTCTTGTTATATATTCGATATATCTCTATTATAGTATTGGCTCTCTTTCAATATCTCTATATATTTCTTTGTTATATCTCCTCTCTCATTTCATGCCGAAAATAATATGGATCAGTGGTATCAGAGCAAGCTGCTCTTGATCGTTTTTCAGTGCATGTCCCTGACGAGGTCCAAGTATAGAAAGTTGGGTCCCGATCTTGTCTCTCTTGATTAAAATCGCTCTCGCGCACCTAAGAAACCCTCCATGGCAGAAGAAAATAAAAACAACGGAGAAAAATATTTTATTAATCTGTTGCTTGAGCATGGTCTCACACGACAGAGGGATGAAATGATGGAGAATTTTTCCCACATCCTTCAATGCCTATCGATAAAAAAATGCGCGTCTTCATCAAGCGACCACTTTGGAGGCACCTCGCCTTTCAAGGTACAAGTTAATTTTTATATTCTTGTATTTGAAGGACAGATAGATGCAGATGCCCTAAAAAAAGGTTGAATCTACTAGAAGGTTATTTCTTTGTTCATAATTTCTCCAACAGGGAAAATATCACCTTCGCACTCCTTAAGGATCTCCCTCATGTCAAACATTGGTGGGAAACTTACTAGGAGAAAAGTTCCACAGAGGAGTCTAGAATATATGGGGCCGAGCCCACTTGGGATTGTTTCGTGGATGCGGTCAAGGAACAATATTACCATGTTGGAAACTATGATGACTAGTACATGAGATGGACCACACCACATTAAGAGAGGGGTCAAGCAGTGTCAGAGTTCACCAATACCTTCCATACATTTCACACCAATCTTGGTATCAAAGAATCCAAGCGACATTTGGTTCTGAAATACCGTGGGGCTCTACACATATACATCCAAACTGAAATGGATTTTATGGACATCTCATCACTGGGTGTTGCTTATCAATATGTTGTTAAAATCGAGCAGAAATTTAAGCACACAAAAAAACAGGAGTTCCGGTCTGCAAATCTGCAACAACCAAAGTATGATAAAGGTGACCCTAACAAACATCCTCCCAAAAACCCATCCAAGCCACAAGAAAAGAAGAGTCACGGGAAGACGAAGAAGGAAACTGGAAAATGGTGTGATTTCCACAAAATCCCATGGAACAAAACCGATGAATGTCGCTCAAAAAAGTCATTGGTGGCCGAGATAAAAGATAAGGAGTTGAACCTTGATTCAGAATCTGATTCAAAAAATACTGGTAGAAGACAGATCATCGACGCAGGCCCCACTGCTACTGTCATGACCATACTAATTCAAATCGAAGAACCAATAGATTATGAATATGGGGAGTGCCTCTTCCATTCATAGATGTGGGTGAAGGGGACCCCGTTGCATTTCATTGTTGATAGTGGAATCCAGAAGAACCTCATCTCAACAGAGGTCGTTAAACAATTGGGATTGTCGACAAGACCACACCCGCAACCATACAACATCAGGTGGGTTCGCCAGGGATGTGATCTCCATGTCATCCATCAGTGTCGATTGTTATACGACATCCATCCCTTCAAGGATGAGGTATTATGTGATGTTTCCCCATTGGATGTATGTGATGTTTTCTTGGGCCAACCATATATGTGGAAGCACCATGATATTTATGAGTCTTGACCCTGTAGTGTCATTGTTACTCTGGGGGGTCATATCTATAGGATAACATAGGTAGTTCCAACTAATGTCCCACCTAAACAGTGCCACAAGGTAGTATCTCATACTACAAAATTTAGCTTCTTCACAGTCTGGTCAAAAGATGAACAAAAGAACACCACTGCAGCCTCAGTCCAAGCACCTTCTGTCCAATAGAAGTAGGTCGAAAATATTGAAGAAAAGTGTAAGGATTACTTCTTCACTCAATCATCTCATGTAGCCAGTCTGGATAAAAATTTCCAACCCTTCCAGCCACAGGTTTGTGACAACCTTCAATAAGCTAAGCAACACAACTTCTCCAGCAAGGCAAGCAGCTCATCAAGATGCAGATTCAACAAACACTTTTCCCTCTCCCCAAGACACTCAATGTAATAAAGACCAATGCTTCCTAAGGAGGGAGAATTGATCCAGGGGGATATCAGTGGCCACCCACCTATTCCAACTGGCTCAAAACAGTCTTATGGCAATTTACTATTTTTAACAGTTTTTTGGTTCCTAAACTTCAGGAGCCATTTTGAGGGCCTAAATAAAGTTTTTTTCGGGATTGAGCACCTCAGTGATATCTGAGAGCTCTTATAATTCCCCCAAAATGAATCTCCTTGACTATACCTTTCCAACGAGCTATCGTTCGCCCCAAACAAAAATTGTATGCCAAAGTTACACCCCCGAGAAATTGATACACCAATCTAGCCAAAACGGGCTCCACAAAACTCTTTGCTTTTCATCTTCCAGGGTTAGGGTTTTGGATTTTCTTTATGTTAAAAATGCCTTTAGATCCTCATTTTAATAATCATCTTCTTGCGAATGCGAGTAGCCGTCACATCTCTTCTTATAGATAAGTTGCCACCATTCTAGCGAGTCTTTCACTTTGTATTTCTACAGTTTTTTACATTTCGCTCATTAATAGAAATTGTGTGTTACTGTATATCTGTGTCTCTTGTTATATATCCGATATATCTTTTTTATATTATTGTCTCTCTTTCAATATCTCTGTATATTTATGTGTTATATCTCTGCTCTCATTTCGTGCCGAAAATAATCTGGATCATTCCTCTAGGAAATATAGTACTTTAATGAGTAAGGACATAAATAAGATCTTCTTTTGTTAGTTTACTCATTTGTGGATCACAATAAACATATTTATTCAATGAAAAATATTTAACCCTAGTAGAAAAGAATACTTGCACAATGGAAACATTCTTTCTTCACCTACTTCATATCCTCGTCATAATCATCAATGTTAAAATTTATATCAACATCTACACCTCTGAATTTGATGGTTGCCTTGTCATATGGCTTGCGAAAAATGGAAGAAAATTATTCACACATATAAATCCTATACCATATAATTTGAAGTGGAAAGTGTAAAAATTGGCTTTTACTGCAGAGCTTAAAAAACACAAATCACAATCATATACAAGTTTACAATTCAAGCAATCTAAAGGATTTCCATGCAACTACATGGGTAGTGTCAAATCCACCTTCAATTTATGACAAGGAAATGCCATTTTAGAATACTTACATTTGATAAATGATTGCCAAATAAGAGAAACATTGCAAGGAATATTTTAGTGATGGAAGGGAATAATCATTAAAATGAAAAAACAAGCCATACTTAGTTCTACAAAAGTGTATGAAACGACCCAGTAATGTTGCATGCTTAACAAATATTTAGAATTATAACCAAGAATTGGGGTCTCCTTCCACTTATGCTTGTGTTATATGAAGTAACAACAATAGTAGGAGAACATATTTGTAACATCCCAAGTTTTAATCCCGGTGAATTGTAATGTAATTGTGAAAATATGATATAGGTTGGCGAGCCAATAATGTTTTGGGTCGGAGAGCTCGTACTAATTAGAGGCCAAAGATCCTAGCATTGTAATATGTACATACACTGATTAATAAAAATACATTGTTGGTTGCGAAATGAGAGGTATGGTAATGTTGGGGGAGCTATGATTACAAAATAGAGGGGGCTAAAGGGGATCCAAGAGAAATCCCATATCGTTTTTCTAAGTTAATGTGTCATTACCATCTAATCCTCCTTTGACTTATTAAATACTTAATCATTGATCCCATGTAATAGGTTGGTGGGAGAGCCAACTCATCTAGTTATGACAACATGGGTTGAGTGTAATTATCCTTGGGGGAAGAGTGAGAGTTAAGTAAACATGGAGGAAGAAGAAAAATAAATTTGAGTAGGAGAGAGAGGACCATTTTTTACAAGCATATTTTGGGACAATGAGAGGAGAGCTTGGTGCTAGAAAATAGCACAAGCTATGTTGTGTATGGAAAAAAAAATCTATTGGGTTGAGCTCTATGTTGGAAGTGAAGGTTGTGTGACCGTAATGTAGGTTATGTGCATGTAAGTGCATTTACTACTAAGGAAATATCCCAAGATCCTTGAGAAGGATGATATGAGCACTCTTGGAATATATGAGAATTCATGGAGTCCCTAGTGGTGATATTTCCTGACCAACCTTGTGTTGGATCCCTTGAGAGAAGTGGGATAGCCTGAGGGATTGCATGGTAGAGAAGGGGATATCGTTCCTTGGGTTGTGCAGGTTGAGGGGAAAGAGAGCTGGTGGATTGAAATTATTGTTGGAGTTAGAAATATGGGTATTGTTCCATGTGAGGATATTGGCCAACCATGAGAGACACAACCTCCTTGTGGAGTCGTAGCCCTAGCTTGGGGTGGCCCACTGTTGAGAGAAATGGAACAATACATCCTACAATTGGGAAGAATATCCTTTGTATGTAGACAATTAGTGACACTTCATTATAAATATAAGTGATTTGGTCACCATGTTTAATTATGTTTAATGATCTGTATAATTGTTGTGTTTTGTTCTATATTTTGATGTTTGAATGTTGTTGTGTATGCTTTAATAATTGCATTCACGAATTTAAAAGTTGTTGTTAGTTGCATGAGTTTGTATGAAATGTTGCACGCATGTATCGTAGATTGGTATCAGAGTTATTCTAAGTCATTTTTGTAGTAATGTGGACCAATAAGGGAGTTGGTTACGTTACAATATTATGTTTAATCTGGTGTATTATTGATGCTAATTTATTATTAAATATGGATTGCATTGTAATTACCACTCCAAAAGTCTTTTCATCCCTCTATAAGTACTACATTGACAATTTGTCACCCTTGTTAATTGATTAGTTTTTGCATTACAAGGGAAAACATCGACATATTAACACCATGTGATGTTTATTTGAAGGACAATATAGGTATCTCCACTTGTATGCATCTTGTATTGCAGGTATTCATAGATGTCTAGGAAATAAGATTCATCTTCATTGTGGTTTATGAGAACGTTTTATAATGTTGGTTTACACACCACGCCTACACCATAACCCTTAAATACAGAATCAGATTGAGTTGACGATGAAGTAGCCTTGTGATGTGAGAAGACCTTTAGGGTTTCCCACTTAATTTTTTTACCAATAATTTCTTGCTAAATTGTTGGTAATAGAAAATCCTTTGAGTAAACGGGGTAAACCATTGGTATTGATTACGAAGTTTGATCCCTTCAAGATAATCGAACACATTCTCTCTCCAATTTTGAGGGAGAGATGTCACATATAGCTCATGACCTCTTGAGCTAACCCTAAGAACTAAATCATTAGTAATTATATTAAATATTTTTAAGAAGTTCAAAGTAAAGTATAAATGTCATATGCGAGAAAAAATGTTTTTTCATATATGATTTTATTAGGCCAATAAACCATAGAGTTTTCCCTCCCATGAATGTTAATAAAAAATTTCAAATTCAATAGCCATATGAATATTAATAAAACATTTCATCTTCAATCAAATATCTATGAACCATGATTTTCAATTTCAATAATCTATCCATTGACCATAAATTTCAAGGGGGAAATTAACTAATATCATACTACTTAGGAAAGAAATTTTATTAGATATCTTTAATCATGGGAATGGTGATTAATTTGTTAATTTAGTGTATTATCACATTTTACAAATAATCTATTTCATTGGTTTTGGTACATGGCATTCCCTAGTTTGACATCCTATATTTAATTTTCTTCTCTTGAAGCCTTTGGTGCCTTCCCCTCTTTGTTTGGAAAAGAAAATTTTTAGTAGTATTCTACTCCATTGTAAATTTATTTAGGGATTGTTGGAAAGGGGATGATTTATTAGTTAAGAAAAATTGTTAGCAGTGGGAAGTGAAGCGCCACACCTTCACTGCAATGCCACACACCACAACTATAAAAGGAATGTGCATTGCATCAACATTTTCCTATGAATTCTATGCAAAAATGAAGGATACTACCTATGTTAAAATTTTCATCCTCAATCACTACTCTACCCCTACAATTCCCTTATGCCATAGGGGAGGTCACAAAGTTGTAGTTTCTTCTATGTTTTGAACACAATTCTATACATTCAATGTTTAATTAGATGATTCAATTGCAAATATCATTGATTTTTGTATCATATGCCTATACATTTATGCACTAGTTTAGTGTTTTCCAAGGTAATTATAGGATGATGCGAGTATTATCTAGGTCTTTCCTATTTTGAGAAGATATATGTGATTTATCTTACGAACAATTAATGTAAAATTAGTTCTAACTGACATCAATCACATGGTTTTTCATTTATGATCTAGGTGGATACTGGTGGCCATCCACCTCTTCCACTAATTCGTATTGGTTCCACATCTTGGCATTTTTCTACAGTTTTTCGGGTGCCAAACTTCTGAGGTTGTTTTTAGGTTCCAAATGATGTTTTTTTGGCACGACAACGCCCATCATATAGATAAAGGAATATCCTGGGATATTCAAAATTTGTACTTCTCAGATAGACATTTTTTATGGGCTACCAAGAACCCCAAACAAAGATTGTATACAAAAGTTACGCCCACGGGAAGTTGACATGTCAACTAACCACATCAAGGCTCACAAACTGTTTGGCATTTCATCTTCTAGGGTTAGGATTTTGGATGTTCAGGGTTTTCTCATTGATGTTTGATGTAATTAAAAAGGCCGTTTCGACCTCTTTGTAATAAACTTCCTTCGAATGAGCATAGCCAACACATCTCTTTCTTCAGGGATAAGCTACCACCATTCTAGCTAGTTTGTGCGCTTTGCATTTTACAATCTTTTGTATTCTATTCAGTAATAGAATCTAAGTTCAAATGTATAACTATGTTTCTTGCATTATTTATGTGTTCCTTTGTTATATCTCTTCCTTCATTTCATTCTCAACATAATCTATATTAGTGGTATCAAAGTTATCTGCTCTTTGTTATTTCTTTGTGCATTCCACGACGAGGTCAATATATTGAGAATTGGGTCTTGAACTGGTTGATCTTGGGGAAGAACACTCTCATCGACTCAAGAAACCTCCAATGGTAGAAGAAAACAGAGATGACAGATTAGGAAATCCTATCAAACTATTGCTTGAGGAATCCCTAACGCAACAAAGGAACAAGATGATGAATAATTGCGCCCAGATCCTTTGATGACTACACATAGAAATGGATGCACCTTCAACCAGTATCCACTTCAAAGGTGAGACGCCCTTCAAGGTACAACTTAACTTTCATATTCCTTTATTTGAAGGCTATATAGATGCCAACGCTTTGAAAAAATGGTTAAGTCTACTAGAGGTTTAATTCTCTGTCCAATTTTTTTCCAACAGTTAAAGAATCACCTTTGTGCTCCTTAAATACCTTCCCCATGTAAAATATCAGTGGGAAACTTACTGTGAGAAACATGTCAGAGATGAGTCTGCAATTTTTGGGCCATAACCCACTTGACTAGATTTTTTCGATGCCCTCAAGGAGCAATAATACCCTGTTGGAAAATACGATGACCAATACATGAGATGGACAACTCTGCATCAGGATAGAGACCAGAAGGTGCTAGAGTACACCAACATCTTCCATACCCTATGCACAAAGTTGGTTATTAAATACTCCAAGTCTCCAAATGAAACATGGTTTTGAAGTACTGTAGTGGCCTGAATAGGTACATCCAAACATATATGGAGTTTCTTGACATCTCTTCACTGGGATCCACTCATTGATATGCTATCAAGATCGATCAAAAGTTCAAGAAAAAGAACAAGAAAAATTCCAGTTATGCCAACCCATCCCAGTAGAAGCACTGTAAAGGTGGCCCTAACTTCTAGAACAAAGGGTAGAGCAAGGATTGTCATCCCAATGACAACCAATCCAAGCCACAAGAAAATAAGGGTAACAGGAAGTTGAATAAGGATGATGGAAAGTGGCGTGAGTTCCATAAAATACCTTGGTGCAACACCATTGAATGTTTCTCCAAATAGTCATTGGTGGTTGAGATGAAAGCCTAGAGTCATATGCCAACTTAGACTATGATTCAGAACTGGATAAGGGAAAAAATATCATTGATGTGGAACCTAGTGTCACCATCACTAACACAAAGGTCCAACCAAAGGAACCATAGGATCCTGAAGAAGGGGAGCGCTTCTTCCACTCACATATGTGGGTGAAGGGGACCCCACTCCATTTCATTGTTGATAGCGTTAACTAGAAGAACTTGATATCAATAGAGGTTTTCAAGAGGTTGAACCTAAAAATGGAATTGACCCTCATCCATACACCATCATTTGTTTTAGCCAGGGATGACACATCGACATCAGCCAGTAATGCCACTTGCACTAGGGAAACAAGACCTTCAAAGATGATGTATTGTGTGATATTTCTCCACTTGATTTTTTTGATGTTCTTTTAAGAAAACCATATATGTGGAAGCATCATGTTGTTTACAAATCCAGGCCTCGTACTGTTATTATTACTTTGGTAGGTCAACTCTAGAGGGTACTAGAGGCAATCCCAACTACTGCGGTCTCTTTGCTCTCCACAAAGTAGTGAAGAAAGGTGATCTCTTAGAATGGGAGATTTGTCCTCTTTATGGTTGGTCAGAAGGTGAATGCAGGAAGATCATTTCAATCGCCAAAACCTCTACACAAGGTCTCTCTACACAAAAGAAGCGAGTGGACAAGATAGTATAAGAACACAAATACCAGGGAAAATTTATCCCATGGGCTAATTTTCCATGCTTTTCCCTAAAACAGATTCACAAATTTCCATTGATTCTAAAAATGATTCACCCAAATTCTATAGAATAAAATCATTTTACCTTAAAAATACCCCAAATTTGATAGAAACTATATAAAATCCTTAGAAATTTGAATATTTTTACAAAAATATTGCCAAACATTTTATAGTTTGCATATTAAGAATTAGTAAAATTCGCTAAGGTTTCTACACTTTGAGATAAATTTCCATCCTTAAAACTATCCCTAACAAAGACATATTTGCCTCACCTACGAGGGTGCCTTTGCACTACCAGGTCAAACACTCAATTTATTTGACACCTAGTGCTCCTCTACCTAACGAACATGTATATAGGTGCTCTATTATGGATAATGAAGAAATCAAACATTGGATCCAAGAGCTAATTTTGAAGGGCCACATTAGACCAATCTCTTCACCTTGCGGGAGCCCAATTGTTCTAGTACAAAATAAGGATAGGACATGGAGACTTTGTATTGATTATAGATCCCTGAAAAAGATTATAGTCAAGAATCGGTACCCAATCCCTTGGATTGATGATATTCTAGATCAACTCAAGGGTGCTTGATTTTTCAATAAGATTGATTTGAATTCAGGCTACCACCAGGTGTTGATTGAGAAAACCGATGTATGGAAGACAACCTTCAAGTATAAATAAGGTCTCTTCAAGTGGAGGGTCATGCCTTTCGTCTTGACTAATGCCTCAACCACATTCATGCAGATTATGGATGATATATTTCGTCCATTCACAAACTCCTTTGTGGTTGTATATCTAGATGAAATCCTCATCTTTAGAAAAATCTGGGAGAAACATTTGGAGCACATCTACCAAGTCTTGGGCACCCTGTGAAAACACAAGTTATATTCCAATTTGGAGAAGTGTTCCTTCAGCACGCAGAGAATTCAATATTTGGGATACATCGTGGATGAGTAGGGTGTACATGTCGATCTAGCCAATATCTAAGTCACTCATGATTAGTCTGCCCCAAAGACACTGACTAAGCTCCGTAGATTCATTAGCATCGCAAAATTCTACTGTGGGTTTGTGTTGGGATTCTATCATATCACTCGAGCCCTAATCCAGGTGACCAAGGGTGGAACCAAGGCCAATTTTGTTTGGGATGCACCAAAACATAAAGCATTCAAGGATTTGAAATTCCACCTCTGCTTGACACTAGTTCTTATTTTTCCAAACCTGCAATAGACATTTGAGATTGAGACAGATGCTTCAGATTATACTATTGGTGCAATCCTCACTCAACATGGGAATCCAGTGGACTATCATAGTAAAACATTGTCTGATGCTATTCAAAGACACTCCAACTATGACAAAGAGATGTACTCCATTATGGAGACATGTTGATAGTGGAAGCATTCCATTCTGGGAAAGGAAATGATCATACACACTAATCACATGCCTCTACAATTCATGCAGACACAAGGAAAGTTGAAAAATGACTACCATTAAAAGTGGTCCATGTACCTGCAACAATTCCCTTGAATATCAAGTACAAGAATAGCAACATCAATCATGTTCTAGACTTCCTCAGACTATCCATGATTGTGGTGTTAACCACAATTCTTATCTCCTTTGGGCATGATACCTCCGAGTGACCACAATTATATAACAATGACTCTGACTTTGATGATACCTATCGGACATTGAGCACAGGAAAACTAGTTCTAGACTTTCATCTCCAGGATGGACTACTATGTCATTTGATCCATATCTTTGTTCCTTCAAGTAAGCACGCAAATATGATTTGGGAAGCTCATTACAGTCAGACGACATGACACTTTGGCATGGAAAAAACAATGGTAGTACTACAAAATCATTTTTATTGGCAGAAGCTTTGACAATATGTTAGCAAGTATATAAGATCCTACACTTCATGTACCATTGCCAAGCCCATTATTAATAAATAGGGGCTATACACTCCTCTACCTACTCTTGATAGGCATTGGGAGTCCATCTCCATGGGTTACATGTCTGGTCTACCTTCAACCAAGAATGGTAATGATTGTGTCTTCATGGTCGTTGATCGATTCTCTAATATGAAAATTTTGACACCCTACAAGAAGATTATCACAGTAGAGGCCACTGCAAAGCTCTTCTTTGAGTGTGTTTGGGTTCATTTTTGGCTCCCACTTACCATTATTTCAAATCGATATAGTAGGTTCCTGAGTACTTTATGTTCCATCATGTGGTTGATGATGGACACCAAGATGACCAAATCGACTGCCTTCTATCCACAGACTGATGGACAAACATAGGTAGTCAACATGATGATTGTTCATATCCCGAGGATGTATAATTACAAACATCCATGTAGATGGGATGAGAGCCTTCCTTATGTTCAACATAGCTACAACAAATCCCTCCACGACTCTATTGGCCACAACCATTTTCAGGTGTGCTTGGGGTTCTAACCATTCACCCCCATTAACATAGCTTTTCTCATTGCAGTTGCACAAGAGTAGTCCTCTCATGCTCAGACTGAGGTTGCTCGAGCAACCCATTTTTTTTATGAATCCAACACATCCAACAAAAATTTCATGATATTTTGCAGAAAGCCAACGATAAGTACAAGCATTATCACGATCGACATTGGGTACCACACAAGATTCAAGTGGGAGATAAGGTATGGTTGCATTTACAGAAAGAGCGCCTCACAGAACCCCATCAGAAGCTTTGTCCACTCTGATACGGGCCTTACACCATCACCAAGGATGTGGGTGAGAATGATTTTAAATTAATTATTCCACCTTTCTTTGGCTTGCACCTTGTATTTAATGTTGAACTGCTTCGACCATATTTTCCATCTCTCCTGGACACTTCGTATGTGGCCAAGAACTTAACCCCTATAGAATTAAATCCCAATTGCATTGAACATGCGGCAATTGAGCATATCATGAACACCAAGATGAATGGTACCCGCCAGTATAACATCCAATCTACTCGTTTGTTAAGGCAAGGTAGTTTCTTCACTAGGGCAAGTGCCTCACCGGGAGTCAGATTCAACAGAAGTTTCCCCATCTGATGGAGGAACTTGATGCAATGGGGACCATTTCTTCCTAAGGGGGGAGGACTGATCCAGGTGGATATTGTGTAGATTTTAACCTTGTGCAATATTTTACTGCAAACAGATTTTCAATAAAATAACAAAAAAGATACAATGGAAAATACACACATTACACAAAGATTTTTCCCCTGGAAACCCAAACTGGGAAAACCAACATATTCTATATTAATTCATAGTGGTACATTGTTTACAATAAAATATACATATAGGAGCCAACGCCATCCAAAACCCTAACCTAATGAACTGGATTAGTCAACAACCCTAATTCCTTAACCGAAGATACAAAACCATTGACAAAAACGATGTGTCGAAAAACTACCCAATAATGGACATGAAAATGAAGGCGACACAAAAAATGAGGAAAAAATGCAACACTTTTCCTGAGGAATTTTTTTTTTTATCAGGGGCACTACGCCCAAGCCGCCACACAGGGGGGCTATTACCCCCTTGCAACCCCCCAAGGGGGGCCCTAGCGGCCCTCCGTCAAACCCCCATGCACGCTCGGTGCAATGTAGAAAACACTATAGCTAGTCATGCAAAGAATATAACACATACCCAACATTCTTCCACTTGTTGTTTTCTTTCCATACATGGGGTTACAGGGTTACATAGTCAACAATCTAGGGCAACAATGCCCATGGATCCTCTACACCAAGAGAACTTCTCAGTGCTCACATATTTTTTTTAATGAATCTGCAACATTCTTCAAAGTGTCCACCTTCATCAGCAACACTTTCTTTTCTTCAACCATGTCTCTCACAAAGTGATATTGAATATCAATATGCTTTGTCTTTGAATGATAAGCCCAGTTCTTTGCCAGAAAAATTGCACTCTGACTGTCACAATATATCCTTACATCTTGTTGTACCAACCCAATACCTTAACATAATCTTTGTAACCATACTGCTTCCTTACTTGCATGAGTGGATGCTATGTATTCAACTTTTGTAGTTGAAAGTGCCACTATAGTTTGTATTTTTCTCATCCAATTGATTTCTCCTCCAAATAGGTTAAACACATACCCGCTTGTAGATCTCTTACGATCCAGATCTCCAGCGCAGTCTGCATCCACAAATCCATGTATGTCCAACACTCTTTCCAATCCTGGTCTTTCTTGCTGGCACAATCCATAGCTAATAGTGCCACACAAATACATGAAAACCATTTTTACTGATGTCCAATGCTCCTTCCCTAGTTTTGACATATACCTGCTCAAAACTCCCACTTCATGTGCAATGTTCGGTCTAGTACAAACCATTGCATAAATCAAACTTCCAACTGCACTCACATATGGAACATGAGACATGTACTCCTTCTCTTCATGTGTCTTGGGACATTGATCCGCAGATAAATTTACACCAAAAGGAATAGGGACCTTGATCGGTTTACATTCCTGCATATTAAACCTCTGCAATATTATCTCAACATATTTTCTCTGATTTAACCAGAGTTTCCTCTTTTTCCGATCTCTTTTAATTTCCATGCCCAAAATGAAATTTGAAGCACTGATATCCTTCATGTCAAATTTAGAGGACAACAGAGTTTTCAAATCCTGGATAATCTCCTTGTTGTTTCCTATCAACAACATGTCATCCACATACAAGACTAAATAAATCAAATGATCACCAATTAATTTAAAATACACACAGTGATCCTCTTTGCTTCTTGTGAAGCCAAGTCCCGGCATATAAGTATCAATTTTTTTATACCACGTCCTTAGTGATTGTTTTAAACCATACAATGAATTTTTCAGCTTGCATACCAGCTCCTTCTTTCCCTTCACAACAAATCCCTATGCCTGCTTCATATAGATTTCTTCTTCCAGATCCCCATATAGGAATGTTGTCTTCACATCCATCCATTCTACTTCAAAATCAAATGCAGCAACAACAGAAAACAAAAATCTTATAGAATTTAACTTGGCAATGAGAGAAATAATCTCACCAAAATCAATTCCCTCAAGCCGGGGATAACCCTTTGCTACTAATCGAGCTTTGTATTTCTCCCCTTTTCCTTTTGCATTCAACTTCTTTTTGAATACTCATTTTCTTCTAATGGGTTTTCTTCCAGTCGACAACTCCACTAGATCCCAAGCCTCATTCTTATCCAAGGCTTCCATTTCTTCATCCATGGCCTTTTTCCAGAGCTTTTGATCCGGATTTTATGAGCAGAATGAAATGAATACAGATTATTAACAGGTGCTTAACACAAAATAACAGAGATATAGTAAAACTGGTTTTCTATTCAATAAATAAATAAGTTGGAAAATATAAAATGCAACGGAAACAAGCTTGCTAGAATGGTGGCGGCTTATCTCTGAGAAGAGATGTGACGATTGTGCTCATTCGCAAGAAGATGATTACAATGAGGCTCTGAAGGCCTTTTTACAATAAACAAGAATGCCAAAAAACCCTAGACATCCAAAAACCTAACCCTAGGAGATGAAGCGCCAAAAGTCATGTGGGACCCGTTTGGGTAAGTCAGTACATCAACTTCCCAGGGTCGTAACTTTTGCATACGATCTCCGTCCAGAAGTTCAGGACCCAAAAAACTGCTAAAAATAGTAAATTATCAAAATTGCTAGAAATTTGTTTTGCGCCAACTGGAAAAGGTGGGTGGCCATCGATATCCACCTAGATCAATCCTCCCTCCTTAGGAAGTAATGGTCTCCATTGCATTGAGTTCCCCCATCATATGAGGAAATTTCTGCTGAATTTGGCCCTGGGTGAGTGACTTGCCTTGGTGCAGGAGATGCCCTGCTTTCACGACTCAATAAAGTTGGATCCTTTGTTGTCGAGTTCCCTTGATCTATGTGTCCAGAATCTGATCACTGGATGCCTGTTGTATGCAGTCGGGGTTGAGCTCTCTTGGTGTCAACTGTTCTGCTACGTTTGAGGTGTCCAATAATGGTGGGAAATAAGGCCGAAGGAGGTCCATGTTGAACACTGGGTGCAGGCCAAGGAAAGGAAGAATGTTGAGCTCAAAAGCATTATCCCCCACGACCTTGGTGATAATGTACGACCCATAACAAAGTGGGCGAAGCTTTCGATGGGGTCCTATAAGGTGTTCTTTCTACAAGTGCAACCAAACTTTGTCGCCCACCTGAAACTTATGTGGCACTCGATGTTGATCATGGCGTTGTTTGTATTTGTCATTGGAATTTTGTAGGATATCCTGAACCTGTTGGCAGATGTGTTGGATCCGCTCAATGAACCGGGTGGATTTGTCAACTTCATTTGGAGCATGAGATGAGTTGGTCAAGGTGACCGCAAGGCGAAGTGCAACATATATGGGACCCAATGGTTGGAATCCCAACCCCACCTGAAAGGGGCTATGGCCGGTTGAGCTATGTAGGGCTCGGTTGTAGATATGTTGGACATAGGGAAGGCTCTCATCCCATGTGCGGGGGTGATTTGAATTATACATGCGAAGGATATGCACAATCATTCGATTTACAACCTCGGTTTGGCCATCTGTCTGGGGGTGGAAAGCTATGGATTTGGTGAGATTGGTTTCCATCAATGACTAGAGGCTCGACCAGAATGTGCTGGGAAATTGACTATCCTGATCTGAGACAATGGTTTGTGGGATTCCAAAATGTACCCAGACTTGTTCAAATAAGAGCATGGCAGTGGCCTTTGCTGTGATGCTCTTCTTGCAAGCAACCAGAATCACCATCTTAGAAAAGCGATCAACAACCACAAAAACACAGTCATTTCCCCACTTGGTGGACAGGAGGCCCGACATGTAGTCCATTGAGATGGATTCCCATGGCCTGTCAGGAGTAGGAAGAGGGGTTTACAGGCCCTATTTCTTAGTGGTCGGTCTGGCAATAACGCAGGTAGTGCAGGACCTGATATACTTGTTGACCTCCTATCAAAGTTTCGTTCAGTAGAAATGTTTATGTAGCATCGCCACTGTCTTTTTGACACCGAAGTGTCCTGCCACCTGACTGTAGTGGGATTCCTAGATCAGCTTCGCTTGCTCGCTTGATGGAACGAAGATATGGCCCAGATGACACAACAACCCATCCTAAAGATGGAAATTATTGACAACTGCATTTGCACCCAAATTTTGGTAGGTGGTGGTGAAGTCAGGGTCTGTCTCATAGAGTTGGGGCCATCCAGAGGTATCATGGCCGCAAGAGTCTAGAAACGTGGTGAGTGTCGTGACTGGTGGTCTGCTGAGGCAATCAGCGATACGATTGGTGCTTCCTGTTTTATACTTGATGTTGAGGTGGAATTGCTGCAAGTATGTGGACCACTTTTGATGGCGGTCATTCTGCAATTTTCCCTGTGTCTGCATGAACTTTAGTGGATTATGATCAGTGTGGATGATTGTCTCCTTCCCAATAATGTAATGTCTCCACTGGCGACAGGCTTCCACAATGGAGTACATTTCTTTTTCGTAAGTAGGGTACTTACAGACAGTATCTGACAATGTCTCACTATGATAGGCCACGAGGTGGTCGTGTTGAGTGAGAACGACGCCCACATCATAGTCGGAAGCATCTGTCTCGATCTCAAAGGGATGTTGCAGGTCTGGTAGTGAAAGTATTGGGGTTGAGCACAAGTGCTGCTTCAAATCATCGAACACTTGTTGTTGGGACTGGCCTGACGCAAATTTCGCCTTACCACCACCCCTGTTTATTTCGCTGAGGGCCCATGCAATATGGGAGAATCCCAGCATGAACCTACGGTAGAAATTGGCAAGGCCCAAGAAGCTCCGAAGCGCAGTGAGTGTGGTTGGGGCTGGCCAGTCACAAATGACTTGGATCTTGGCTAGATCCACATGTATGCCATGTTGATCAATGATGTATCCCAGGTAAGGGACCCTGTCCATGCCGAAGGAGCATTTTTCCAAGTTGGAGTATAGCTTGTGCTGTCGTAGGGTGTGTAGAACCTGTTGAATATGCTGCAAGTGTTTGGCCCAAGTCTTGCTGTAAATTAGAATGTCATCCAGATACACCACTACAAAAGTATTGGTGAATGGTCGCAGGATATCATCCATCATCCTCATGAAAGTGGCTGGAGCATTTGTCAAACCAAAGGGAATGACCAACCATTCAAAAAGGCCTTCCTTTGACTTGAAGGTGGTCCATACATTTGTTTGTTCTATCGGGACCTGGTGGTAGCCAGACTTCAGATCAATCTTACTGAAGTATTTGTCCCCCGTAAGTTGATCAAGGAGGTCGTCGATTCGGGGAATCGGGTATCGATTTCTGACTGTGATTTTATTCAGAGCCCGGTAATCAATACAGAGTCACCAGGTTCCATCTTTCTTCTATACCAGCACGATTGGGCTCTCGCAAGGTGATGAGATTAGACAGATGTGCCCCTTGTGGAGAAGTTCTTGGATATGTCGCTTGATCTCCTCATTCTCTAACAAAGAGCGATGATAGACTGGCCCATTGGGCAGTGGTGCGCCGGGGGTCAGATCGATGGGGTGCTTGACCTGGCAGTGCAGACGTACCCCTGCAGGCGAGGAGAAGATATCCGAGTATTCTTCCACGACCTTATCTACTTGCTTCTGCTATGTGGAGAGGTCAACCACAGAGACCCTACATGTGGTTGTGATCTTTCACTTATTATGAGAGTGAATCACGAAAAAGACAAACTTCCCCATCTGAGAGATGACCTTCCTACATTTCTTAGCAGAGATCAAGGAAATATCACTAGGTGGGACTGCCTCGGGTATCTTGTACAATTTCCTGTTCAAAGTAATAATAACACTACGAGGCCTAGACTCATATACAACATGACGTTTCCATAAATAAGGTTGGCCCAAAATAACATCACAAACTTTGAGAGGAGCAACATCACATAATACCTCATCTTTGAAGGGCTTGATGTCATACAAAAGTCGACACTGTTGGCTGATGCAGAGATTGCTTCCTTGGCGGAGCCATCCAATGGTGTAGGGTTGTGGGTGTGGTGTTGTTGGCAAGGCCAACCGCTTGACGACCTCTATTGAGATGAGGTTCTTATGGCTACCACTATCAACGATGAAGTGCAATGGGGTGACTTTTACCCACATCTGTGAATCGAAGAGGCGCTCTCCTTCTTCTAGCTCATCTGGTTCACCAGGATGGAGCTTGGTGGTAGCAATGGTGGCACTAGGTTCCGTGTCAATGATCCGTCTTCCCATTTCTGGTTCTAGCTCAGAGTCAGAATCCACATCTGATTCAGAGGCTTTCACTTCAGCCACCAACGATGGCTTTGAGCGATAGTCAACAGTGTTATGCCAAGGGCTCTTATGGAAGTCGCACCACTTCCCGGTGTCTTTCTTTGTCTTTCCGGTGTCCTTCTTTGCTTGCGGCTTGGACTAGTTGTCTTGATACTGTCCATATTTTATCTGTCCTTTGTTCTGTGGGTTGGGGCCACCCTTTCCTAGCTTTTGTTGTGAGGGGCGCCCAGGCCCAAATAGCCGTGTCTTTTGTTTGAGCTTCTGCTCGATTTTGACGGCATATCTGTAGGTCGCACCCAAGGATGAGATGTCCAGAAATTCCATTTCAGTCTAGATGTATCTATGCAGAGCACCACGATACTTGAGCACCAGATGTTTCTCTGAATCTTTGATACCCAGCTTGGTGCACAAGTTATGGAAGATATTTGTGAAATCTGGCACTGCTTGGTCTCTTTCTTGCCGCAGTGTGGTCCATTTGGTATACAGGTCGTCATAACTTATGACAGGGTAGTATTGTTCCTTAATAACATCCCTTAAGGATTCCTAGGTGGCCGTGGATGAAAATAATGAGGGCTCCTCTGTTTCCTTTTTCTCACAGAACATTTCCCACCAATATTTGACATGGGGAACAACTTTGAGGAGTGCAAAAGTAATCTTTTCTCTATTCGAAAAGTTATGGATAGAAAAATACCCTTCTAGTAGATTCAACCACTTGTCTACAACATCTTCATCTATCTGACCTTCAAATATAGGAATATCGAAGTTTATATGTACCTTGAAGGGGGCGGCACCTCCGTTCGAAGAATATGTGTCGCATGTTGGTAGCCGCCGAAGAATTTGCGCGAAACTATCCATCATCTCGTTCCTCTGTTGCATGAGGTCTTCCTCAATCAATAGTTTGAAAGGATATCCTGTCCCGTCATCTTTCTTTTCTCCTACCATGATAGGTCGCTTGGGTGTGCGATAGTTTTTGTCCTCAAGAGAAACAATCTCGAGACCCAAGTCTTTGTACTCTGACCTCGTTGGGGACATGCATTAAGATGACAAGGAGCAGACCACTCTGATACCACTGATCCAGATTTTATGAGCAGAACGAAATGAATACAGATTATTAACAAGTGCTTAACACAAAATAACAGAGATACAATAAAACTGTTTTTCTATTCAATAAAGAAATAAGTTGGAAACTGTAAAATGCAGTGGAAACAAGCTTGTTGGAATGGTGGTGTCTTATCTCTGAGAAGAGATGTGACGGATGCGCTCATTTGCAAGAAGATGATTACAATGAGGATCTGAAGGCCTTTTTACAATAAACAAGAATGCCAAAAAACCCTAGACATCCAAAAACCTAACCCTAGAAGATGAAGCGCCAAAAGTCATGTGGGCCCCGTTTGGGTAAGTCAGTACATCAACTTCCCGGGGTTGTAACTTTTGCATACAATCTCCATTTTAGGCATATGATATCCCATTGGAAAGATCTATCCGAGGACTACAATAGTTGCATAAAATTTCATTATGAAATTTTGTAATTGCAACATACCCCAAAAAACGTCGTTTAGGGCCCCAAAACGGCTCTGGAAGTTCAGGACCCGAAAAACTGCTAAAAATAGTAAATTGACAAAAATGATAGAAAGTTGTTTTGTGCCAGTTGGAAAAGGTGGATGGTCACCGATATCCACCTAGATCAACTTTCCATCCTATGAATCCACTACCTCCCCGACAGTTCTAGGATCATCATCAGTAATGGACAAAGAAAAATTTGAACGGAATTCAGATGTGTTAGCACTAGAAGTCACCTTCAGATTGCGTTGAAGGTAAGACTAGTACCCATCATTTTATATGTTACGGTTGGTTTTAAAGAGGTCAAATGGGCGCAGACTCAATGATAATAACGTTTTAACTCATAAATCTAGACTAGCATGCACAAGCATTTGAGGTCTAGAATCAACTTCAGTCAGTAAGTTGGAGTAAGGGTGAATAGAGGGAAGACTTTGGTGAGGAGAGTGTAGAGGTCTTTCTTGGACATAAGGTCTTCCAGCAGCCTAAGGAGGAAAAACTTAAACACAATATCCTCTTGAATTCAAATCTCAAAGAAACTGAAATAAATTATAACAACACTATAATCAAACATCATCATAATACAGTTACAACAATTCATGTGAATCAGTCATTCATGAACTCTCTCGGTATCAGAGGAAAATAAGATGGAGCAAGAAAGATGACTTAGATTAACCAAGATGTCTCAAAAAAAAATACATAACCAGAGAACCAGTTGTTCTCAATCAAAATATTACAATATCAGGGAGCCTAGCTCAACCATTCGACCATAACAAAATATCAAAACTAAGTATATATACTCAAAACTGCTGCAACTACCAGGAGTGTGATCGGACCCCTGCATTCAAAGTTTCCAGTCGGTACCCACTCTGTCAGAATGTGTAGGCCTCCTTATGTCAAATGTGAGATAAGAACAGTTAGGCGTTTTACAGGAAAATCTATCCAGGAGGAAGATTCGGGTGGACAGTCTGCCTTTATGGCTGATCTCTGCAACGCTTTCCATTTATGGGGTGAGACAAGGTTTCAACTGCCGACCCCATCTTCAATAAATTCCTTCATTGGGATCAGGACGAGGCATGATGCCCATGAATGTTTCCAGGCAGTGCCCACGACTTCTTCAAGTCAATCCTGACGCCTCGAGGTTCTACAAATCTTCTTCTATGATCAATACATATGCTTTCGGCCTTTGGCGCAACTCCTCTCCCTCACTCCATATTCAATGTGACCTAGGGCCACGAACCTATGAAATTGCATGATTGTGGGAGTGACTAAGGGTGGTTTGAAAGAAAATTGTTTTTGTCCCCGCAATTCACCATGAGCCGCCATGCATCCCTTTCAAAAAACCACGATTCTGATTGCATCCCATCCATGAAATTTTAAAACGTGCGCACCTTTCGACCCCACAATTGGGTGTGAGTGTTGATCTTGTTATTTGAGATTATGCTCCCTGATCAACAACCCATCTCTAACACTTTAGATCGATCGATCGGATCTTCCCTCATCGAATCGACAACCGAGATCCACTTCGGGTCTTCGAGATTTCGGGCTTCAGCCCTTCAGAAGTTTTACACATTTCCCAATTCAACCCCCCCAAAGATTATTTCCTTGAACACTTGGATCAGATGCCACATGTTATCTTAAATATCAACGAATCATGCTCACCTCGGGGCTTTGTGCTCTAGCGCTATACTTTGCGTGATTTTGGACTCCCGAATGCTCGTGAGCCACTAATCTAAACTGGTTGATTGGATCTCTGCCATTGAAAGATAAACTTGCCTAGCACTTGTGTTTCAAGCCTGAAATGGACTGTTAGGAAAGCTATGCTTTGTGTCTGTGTCTGTGGACAAATTGATCGAGGATTTGGACAACTGGCTGTGGGCTAGGAAAACAAGGAGACCGGGGCACTTTAAACACAAAGGGGGGGAAAACTAAAAACGATTTTACAAGCCGAAGGGGAAAAATATTAAGACTTGGTCTGCAAAAAGGAGAGAGACAGGGAAAAATTACAGTCTTAGGTAAAAACCACACACCCACAGGGCTCTGACAACTTCATGTGATAACAAGATGGAGTATACCTTTCCGGTAGCCTTATTTCTCGAACCGATCTCCTCAATACTGGAGTATAAGGATCTTCTTCTTTTGTTTCTTGTTCTTCTTCAGATTCGGATTCATCATCCTTTAAATCAAACTCTATTTTCTCTGGTTCTTCCTTACTTGGTAGGACTTCTTTTTTAACAACATCCTTCATTTCTCTAAATACCACATCTCGGCTATACACAACCTTATTATTTTCTAGCTTCCAAAGCTTATAATCTTTGAGACCATCTTTATACCCAATAAAGATACACTTTTCAGCCTTCTTATCTAGCTTACTCTTGTTTTCCCTTGGAAAATGAAAATAGGCCTCACAACCAAATACCTTGATATGTGTGAGAGAAGGTTTCTCACCAATCCATACGTCATGTGGAGTATTGTCATCCATAACTGATGAGGGTGATTTGTTGACTAGGTAACATGAAGTACAATTCTTTCTCTAACTCGACACCACTAAGCATGCACCTTGCTTTTTCCATCAACGTCATTTTCATCCTTTCCATGACTCCATTATGCTGAGGTGTATATGGAGTAGTATCCTACCTTTCTATACCACACTTCTTACAAAATTCTTCAAATTCATTCCTGTAGAACTCTCCACCATTATCTGTCCTCGACACCTTAATTGTTTTCTCTGTTTGATTCTCAACAAGAGCCTTAAACTCTTTAAACCCGTTAAAGACTTCATATTTCTTCCTGAGGAAATATATCCAAGTATTCCTTGAGAATTCATCTATAAATGAGACATAGTACACATATTTTCCCAATGATGGAACCGACACAGGTCCAAACACATCACTGTGAACTAGCTGTAAAATTCCTTCTGCCCTCGTTGCACCATAGGGGAATCTTACCCAGTTCTTCTTCCCATATACACAATGTTCACATAAATCAAAATCTGGAGAGCAAGTAGACATACCTTCAACCATACCTTTACTGTTTAGTAGTCGAAGACCCTTCTCTCTGATATGCCCCACAACATAAACTTTTCTCTAGAGACTGTAGGATTTATTTCTTCTTCAACTCTAATATCAGGAACATTGGAACTATTACACCCATTACTAATAGTTCTTCCTTGTATCTTATATAGAGTTCCAAACCAAACTCCCTTCAGAAACACCATTACTCCTCGAACCATCCTACAGGTTTCCTTTTCAAATATTGTTTTTACCCCTGCATCATCCATTTTTCTTACAAACATCAAATTTCTAGCCAAACCTGAGATGTGTAGAACACTGGGTAGTGTTCGAATCCTTCCATATATGAACATCAACTTGAATTTTCATCATCCTATGATTTTGGTTGTCGAGTCATCAACTAGGAAAAAATTACCTCCATCATACTTTTCATATTCACTTAACCACTCCCCGTGGGGAGTCATATGAAAGGATGCACCTGAGTCTACCAACCATGCCTCATGATCAGCATGTGTTCTTGAATAAGGCAAGTACACATCCCCTCCTTCTTCCTTGGAGGTATTTTCTTCTGTAGAAGGAGCTTCTTCAGATCCCTTCTTTTTCTCAATTTTGGATCTACACTGCTTCTTGTAGTGCCCTTCTTTTCCACATCTATAGCATATTGTTACAAAATTTCTGATAGATTTAGATATACCCTTAGACTTAGATCTCCCACTTGAGGACTTAGATATATTTATTTCCTGGGAGTGTCCTCTTGCAAATAATTCATCTCTGCTTTGTCCTTCCATGTTCTTCCGTCTCATCTCCTCCGAAAACAAGGATGAGACCACTTCATCAGACTTCAAGGAAGTTGTATTACTAACTATGGCCACAACCAGACTATCCCACGAGTATGGTAAAGAGAACAGTAAATTGATACACTTATCTTCATATGAAGTTTTAATCTCAACAGATACTAACTGACTTACCACAGTATTGAAGGTGCTCAAATTCTCTGCCACTGAGTCTCCATCTCTCATGCTCAGGTTATACAACTTCTTTCTCAAGAATAGTTTATTTACTAGGGACTTAGATTTATACAACGTCCCCAACTTATCCCATAAATCTTTGGTTGTAGCTTCCTCTGACACATTTAGTAATACTGAATCTGAGAGACACAGTCGTATTGTGCTCTTCGCCTTATGAATCAACTTTTTCCAATCATCTGCTAAAGTTCTTGTAGGTGAAGTACCTAGATCCACCGCGATCCACTGATCTCCGTCCACCAACAAATCTTCCATATTGAGCTTCCACAGCTCAAAAATTTTCCCATTAAACTTCTCGATCTCCATTTTCGAACTGCTCGCCATTTCTTTCCACTTGAAAAATCAATACCACAAATCTCCCACTGTAACAAGTCTTATCACATTCCTGGGCCGAAAAAATTGACCACAAAGGCGTCCCCATGAAGCCAACACAGCTCTGATACCAAATGTATATTTTAAACTTGTACAATATTTTATTGCAAACCGATTTTCAATAAAAGAAAAAAATATATATATAATGGAAAATACACACATTACACAGATATTTTTCCCTTGGAAACTCAAGCCGAGAGAACTAGCATATTCTATATTCATTCCTAGTGGTACATTGTTTACAATATAATATACATATAGGAGCCAACAACATCCAAAACCCTAACCCAGTGACCTAGATTAGTCAACAACCCTAATTCCTTAACCGGAAATAGAAAACCATCGACAAAAACCATGTGTCTAAAAACCTCCCAACAATGGACATGAAAATCGAGGCGAGATAAAAAACGAGGCAAGAATGCAACATGTTTCCCGAGGAAATTTTTTTTATTGGGGTTGTTGCCCCTATGACCCCCCCTCAAACCCACCTACACGCCCGGTGCAACGTAGTAGACACTATAACTAGTCATGCAAAGAATATAACACATACCCAACATATAGGTGGCCACCCACCTGTTCCACTAATTCAAAATGGTTCCACATCTTGGCAGTTTTTCTACAGTTTTTTGGGTCCCAAAATTTTGGGGTTGTTTTGAGGCCTTAAACAAGGTTTTTTTGACGTGACAAAACCCAACATGTATTTGAAGGTAGATGTTTGGATATTTGGAATGTGTACTTCTCAGCTAGATCTTTCTGATGGGATACCAAGCGCCCCAAATGAAGATTGTATGCAAAAGTTACGTCGCCATGCAGTTAACATATCAACTAACCACAACGGGGCCCACAAACCTTTTGGCGTTTCATCTTCTGGGGTTAGGTATTTGGATGTTTAGGGTTTTCTTGTAATGTTCCTAACTTGGATAGTCTAGGAAACATTGTTAATGTGTGTGTAGGATCAATGGTTTACAACATATAAATGATCATACAAATAATAAATGTGACAAAGGACTGCAAAGTTTCTATTATGATATCTCTTTAGATTACAAAATGGAAGAATGAGGCTAAATAAACTGACAATACTCGACTAGATCAACAGAAAAAGGATCTTAGCCGGAATACAAATAAGAAACTAAAAGATAATACCCGGAATATGGGAGCACTGCAGAATCAATGGGTGTGTTGGGACTATGGAAGCTCTGACGGTAACTGTTGGAAGTCTAGAAAGTTCACCCTTGGAGCTTTACTTCTCGAAATGGCCTGGAAACTATCCCAAATGATGCGCCCTACTCTATTCCTCAGTACTGGTATCTGTCGGATTCCTCTGCTGATGAATCTGGACCCTGGATGGATACCCCTAGGGGAATGTGCCCCTCTTCTTCTGGAAAAATGCATCCTAGTGATTCCACCATTGGAATCGAATGAGATGTGTCTCAAAACGACTTCCTTGGTCTACTGGAAAATGGGTCAGAAGGGTTACCCTGAATCTGGTTTGATGCTCGCTCTGGAACCCCAAATGTGCCTTCCAAAAGTGTCGCACGTCCAAGTTTGGAAAATGAATCCCATTTGATTCCTCCATCAAAATCTGATGAGGAACCATGAAAAAATATGCGCCTTGTCCTCCTCTCAAATGGGTTGGAGGGAAATCTCAGAATTCTCCCTGGATGGGATAAGTCGACTAAAAACCCTCTCAGAAGCTGTGCCCTCACTCTGGATGAATGTGCCCTTGTTGTTGAACACTGTGTAACTGCTACTGAAGAATGATGGAAGACCTGAATGATCTTCCCGGTGACTAGGGTGTGTCTCTCAACACCGAAATCAGCCACTGGTGTCTTCCTCCTGGAATCCACTGAACTATCTCTCCTGAGATGTGCCTCTTCTCCTCAATGATAAGTCATAATCTGCATAATAATGAATTAGGTCACTGACCCTTCCTTTATATCTTTCCAAAACCCTAAATCATGTTGAAACCCTAATTCACTGTTGACTTCCAAAACCCTAAATAACTATTGAAACCCTAATTCACTGTTGACTTCTATTTTTATCTCACAATGACTTAAAAACGCTTTTAACCTTTTTAGCTCAATGTCACTTTCAGAATATAACACCTGTGACTGGAGTGACCTCTAGTAACCCTATTTACCCCTCTTTGGCCTTGGCTATAGTCTAACGGGGAGGTTTAGACCATTAATCCTCCTCTCTGGAGATCCTATTTGGAAAGGGACATTACAGTCCTCCCTTCCTGAAATTCCTTGTCCTCAAGCAATACCAGTCTAGGGTGCTGCAACACCTGCTCTCTCTCCCAAGTAGCGTCCTCTACTGGAAGCCCTCTCCATCCGATCAAACACTCTTTGACGAACATGCTCCTCAGTTTTCGCTCTCGGAACTCCAAAACCTCCTCCAAAACTAACTCCAACTGTCCCTCCTCATCCAACGAGGGAAGCTCCTCTGATGTGCTAATGAATTGTCCCACTGCCTTTTTTAGGCAAGACACATGGAACACGTTATGAATCTTTCTCCCCTCTAGAAGCTCTAGCTCATAAGCAACCTCGCCTACTCGGCGCATGATCCTGTAAGGACCATAAAATCTGGGATTGAGCTTCTCAGCCCCACTCTTCTTCAGAGATGACTATCTGTAGGGTTGGAGTCTCAAGAAAACCAAATCTCCAACCTCAAAGTTGTGCTCTATCCTGTGCCTGTCGACACTTATCTTATGTCGGTTTTGCGTTCTCTGTAGGTTCTCTTTCAACAACTTGAGAATCTCTTGACTCTCTATGATCCAATCCTTGGCCTTGGGATCTCTGCTCTCCCCGAAGACCAAGTCTACCAAAGTGGGAGCATCATATCCGTACAATGCTCTAAAGGGTGTCATACCAATGGACATGTGGAAGGTGGTGTTGTAGCAATGTTCTCCTAAATGTAACCACTTTACCCATGTTCTCTATTGTCCTCCTACATAGTTCCTCAAATACCCTTCAACCCACTTGTTGACAATCTCGGTTTGCCCATCTATTTGAGGGTGATAGATGGTGTTAGGTGTCAACTCTATCCCCACCAATCGATTCAACTCTCTCCAAAATGTCCCTATGAATCGACGGTCTCTGTCACTGACGATGTTCTTTAGCAACCCATGAAGTTTGAAGACCTCCCTGAAGAAAATATCGTCTACCTGAACTGCGTTGTACTCTATCGGTATGGCATAGAAGTGAGAAAACTTGGTCAATCTATCGACCACTACATAGTTACAGTCCTTACCCTAGACCTTGGGTAGACCTGTGATGAAGTCCATAGATATACTCTTCCATTTCTACTCTGGAATGGGGAGTGTTTGAAGTAACCCTGCTGGAAGAGCATGCTCTGAATTGTTCTGCTGGCAAGTCACACACTCATTGATGTATCTCATAACGTCCTATTTGAGGCCCTTCCATGAGAACCTCTCTTTGATCTGTCTATAGGTTTTGAAAAAACCCTGATGGCCTGCTAGAGGTGAATCATGAACTGCAGTGAGGATCTTCTTCTTGAGACCTGAATCTGGCACCAAGTAGACTCTATCCTTGTAAAATATGACATCATCAATTACCCTATATTGGTCATCCTATATCTTCCCATCCATCACCTCACAAGCAAACTTGTTCTTGGAATATTCCACTAACAAGTGGGATTTCCAATCTGCTGAAATCTCCATCAAAGAACATGGCGCGGGTCTCCTCGATAGTGCATCAGCCACAATGTTCTTCTTCCCTTTGACATACTCTATGTCAAAGTCGAATGCTTGTACCTTCATCACCCATTTCTATTGGCGCTCACTAAGGTCCTTCTTCTCAAGGAAATACTTCAAATTGTTGTGATCGGTCTTGACCACGAATTTGCTGCCCACCAAATATTGTCTGAACTTTGTCAAGGCATGCATGATTGCCAGCATTTCCTTGTCATAAATGAAGTACAACCTCTCAGGTTGACTAATATTCTAGCTCTCGAATACAATGGGGTGTCCTCCCTGCATCAAAACTGCATCGATCCCTTCGCTGGATGCGTCACACTCTAGTACAAATGGCAATGTGAAGTCTGATAGTGCCAACACTAGATAAGTGCCCATGAATTCCTTCATGTGATCAAAGGCTTCCTATGATTTCTCGGTCCATATGAAGGCCCCATGCTTGGTAAGATCTGTCAGCGGTGCTCCAAGCTGAGAAAAACCCCGGACGAATCGCCTGTAATAGCTGCACAGCCCAAAGAAGCTCCTCAATTCTATCACATTCCTAGGCATCGGCCAAACCATAATGGACCTGATCTTCTCTTGGTGCACCTATACCCCCTGTGCACTGATGATGTGGCCTAAGTAAAGCAACTATGTCATACCAAACTCGCACTTGGACTCTTTGGCATTTAATGACTGTGCCTCCATGATGCTCAATACCTCATCCAGGTGCTTCATATTCTCTTTCCATGACCAACTATAGATCAAGATGTCGTCGAAGAAAAACAAGACTGATTTCCTTAACTGATCCCTGAATATATGGTTCATGAAAGACTTGAATGTAGTGGGTGCATTGGTTAGCCAAAATGGCATAACCAGGAACTCGAAGTGTCCAAAATGACATTGAAATTTCGTCTTCTCTATGTCCTGCTCTCAGATGCTGATTTGATGATATCTAGAGCGTAGATCAATTTTTGAGAAGAAAACTTCCCCATGCAGTTCATCCATCAACTTGTCAATGCGTGGGATATGGTATCGATTCTTGATGATTTTCTTGTTCAAGGCTCGGTAATCAATTCACATCCTCATGGTGCCATCCTTCTTCATAACTAAGACAACTGAAGAAGCAAATGGGTTGCTGCTCGGTCTGATGTGTCCCATTGCCAACAATTACTTGATTGCCTTCTCTATCTCATCCTTGAACCTCCTAGGATGAAGATAGGGGGGGTGTGATCATAGGTTTGGCCCCCTCCTCCAACTCAATGGTGTGCTCAAACCCCCTATCAGGTGGTCTCCCTGGTGGAATTTCCTCAAAGACCTTTTGATGTCGTCCCAATAAATTCTTGATCTCTATATGGTACTGTTGTCGACCTTCTGAATCCTTCTGAGTAGTGATCAAGCATTATATGACATATGCTACCTCCCCATGTCTGAATATCCTCTCCATCCTCTTGGCTGAAACTGTCCTGGGTGCTCCTGTCGACATACCTCTTAGAACAACCTTCTTCCCATCCCGATCTTTGAATCCCATTTCCAAGGTTTAGTAGTTGGTAGTGATTTTTCCCAGGGTAATCATCCATTGAACTCCTAACACCACATCTATGTCCGATAGGTCAAACACATAAAATGTGTCTCTCATTGTGTAGTTGTCTAACTTCATCTCTAAGTTTGGAACTCTGTCTAGACACTCCACTATGTGGCCATCTTCTACCACAACATCAAACCCCTCAAACTCCTCTGTTTGAAGTGCCTGTCTCGATACTAGTGAAGCATCGATGAAGTTGTGGGTGGCCCCACCATCTATCAGGGCGATTTCCCGTTTCCCTTGAATAATCCCTTTGATACGAAGGGTATCATACCTGGGAACACCAGAAAGGGTCACTATGACTCCTCCCTTTGCTGGTTTCCTCCTGTTAGCCTGCTCTGGCGGTTGTGGGATTACTAAAGGATGGGCTCCTGCGCTGCTCCTCTGCTGGTGCTGACTCCTCCTCTTAACTAGTGGATCCATTGTCGTGATCCTCCTCCTCACTTTCCACGTTGTCGGTTACTACCTCAATATAATGAATCTCTCCCTTTCCCATGCACCTGTGGCCTGGGACCCAAGGATCTCTGCAACTGAAGAAAATCTTCTTCATCATAAGCTCTCGCCTAGTATCATCATCCAACTTCTCCTTGCCCTTCCATTCTCTCTGGAATAGCTTCATGTCTCGATCCCTCTGGGGCACAAATGGTTTGGAGAGAGTTTTAGTCTTTGGCACTGAGTCTGCCAGATCTCGAGTGCGAAGGATGGCATCCTGCAAAGTGGGAGGCCTGTATTCCTTCACCCATCCTCTCAAAGGCTCTGTGAGTCCTTCTGTGAATAGCATGATCATCCTGGGCTCTGATATATCTGTCACTGCGAAGGCTACCCGCTAAAACTCTGTGATGAATGCCTCTGCTGTGCTAGTTTGTCTCAACTGGGCTAGATCCCTGAAGTGTATCTCGAGATCCTTCCTGTCAAACTTGTCCATGAGCCTATCTGTAAACTCCTTATAGGACGTGATGTGACTGTGACCTAATTTCACCAGTCCATGATACCACCACTCGTGTGCCTCACCCTCCAAGTGTAAGGTCGTGAAACTGATGGCTTTTGTCTCGGTCATCTGGTTGAGCTTGTAATACGTGTCTAGCTTCTGTACCCAAGATCTGGTGGTGTATTTTGGTGATCCATTGAAAGAAGGGATGGTGAGTTTCCCAACTTTTTGGATGAAATCGAGGTTATGCCCCTGCTTCTGTTGTGGTCCTCCCCTCTGCGAATCTTTGGGGCGGTTCTTGAGTCTGAGTCCACAGTACTCGACGAAGGTCATGTTCTAATGGAAGTCACAACCCAATGTTGCATACTCCCTCCTATACTCTTCAATGTCGTCTGCATGAGTGGGTGGCCTCTGTGCTATCGATGGCGGTGCTGCTACCGAGGGTGCCCTCTGGAAACTGGGAAACAAGGGTCTGGGAATCCTACTCGTAGAGGTGTATGTGCAAGAGGGTGACTGGGGTCTACTGCCTGCTCTTGAGTTCCCCTATGCTGCATGCGGGACTTGTGTGTCTAGGGTGCCCACTCTAGCCAATCTATCAACCACCTGTGCTAAGGACTGAGACATGGTCCGTTGACTAGCTAACATATTGTTGATAACCTGCATGAAAGTTGTCTATGGATCTATGGGGGCCTTGCCACTTCCCTATGGTCACTCATATCTGTCTCCTAACATCCTCTCTGCCTCGCGCTCAACCTCACACTCTACCCTCTCTCTGCTTCTCTGTGTGCCTCTTCCTCTTCCTCTGACCTAGGAGGAAAAGGGGGAAAGTCAGGCCTATGCCTTCTTTCCTTATGCTTGCTATAAGTGACATATTCGTCACCTACGTGTTCATGGCCCTCTGGGTCTTTTGTTGTACTCATTGTCTTTAGTCACAGGATGGCAGGACTAAACCTCTGATACCACTGTAATGTTCCTGACTTGGCTAGTCTAGGAAATGCTGCTAATGTGTGTGTAGGATCAATGGTTTACAACATATAAATGATCATACAAATAATAAATGTGACAAAGGAATTCAAAGTTTGTATTATGATATCTCTGTGGATTACAAAATGGCCAAATGCGGTTGAATAAACTGACAATACTCGACTAGATCAACAGACAAATGACCTTAGCCAGAATACAAATAAGCAACTAAAATATAATACCCAGAATATGGGAGCACTGCGGAATCAATGGATGCGCTGGGACTGTGGCAGCTCTGACGATAACTGCTGGAAGTCTAGAAAGTTCTCTCTGGGAGCTTTACTTCTCGGAATGGCCTGGAAACTGTCCCAAATGATGCGCCCTTCTCTAGTCCTCAGTACTGGTATCTGTCGGACCCCTCTGCTGATGAATATGGACCTCGGATGGATACCCCTGGGGGAATGTGCCCCTCTTCTTCTAGTAAAATGCGTCCTAGTGATTCCACCGTTGGAATCAAACGAGATATGTCTCAAAATGACTGCCTTGGTCTACTAGGAAATGGGTCAGAAGGGTTTCCCTGAATCTGGTCTGATGCTCGCTCTGGAACCCCAAATGTGCCCACCAAAAGTGTTGCACGTCCAAGTCTGAAAAATGCATCCCAGTTGATTCCTCTGTCAGAATCTGATGAGGAACCAGGCAAAAGATGCGCCTCTCCCTCCTCTCAAATGGGTCGGAGGGAAATCTCAAAATTCTCCCTGGATGGGATAAGTCGACTAAAAACCCTCTCAGAAGCTGCGCCCTCACTCTGGATGAATGTGCCCTTGCTGCTAAACACTGTGTAACTGTTTTTGAAGAATGATGGAAGACCTGAATGATCTTCCCAATGACTAGGGTGTGTCTCTCAACACCGAAATTAGCCATTGGTGTCTTCCTCCTGGAATCCACTGAACTATCTCTCCTGAGATGTGCCTCTTCTCCTTAATGACAAGTCATAATCTGCATAATAATGAATTAGGTCGCTGACCCTTCCTTTATAGCTTTCCAAAACCCTAAATC
>JZKD02S1601745.1:90704-109894 GCA_000966675.3 Picea glauca | reverse complement strand
TCAATCATCACACGTCGAAGATAGTGATCAATCGAGACAACATACTTAGACTTTTTGGATAAAGAAACTTATGGTGTAAATAATTGTTTTTTCATGATTCAATGGATTTGGAATTTTTTTATGTGTAAGCCCGCAGGGTGTAGAATAGTCGGTGATGAAATATACTATTAAGGCACTCTGCTACATGAAGCCACTGATTCAAAACCCTTGACTTACATTGTATGCCGCATAAGAAGCCACATTGACATCAAAGATTAAAAATAATAATAAAAATAGAATACTATTTATTTTATTAAAAATTACAAATATTAATAAAGATAGAACATTATTTATTTTCAATGTTTAACTTTTTCAATGTCAAAGATTCTCCAAAATCAGGCATGCTTATCCTCCCTACCCTCTTTCTTTAATTTCAATTTTCATGGAATTTGTTTGTACACGTTTCAGCTATATCTATATGATATTATTTATTAAATTATTATTATTATTATTTATAATATGATATTAAAACATTGCTTATCATATTAAAAATATTTCATTTTCATCATAGTGTTAATCAACTTAAATATATTTGACTTTCCATTCATAGATTGAAAGGAAATTTATATAACATAAATTAATAAGGAGACAACCTCATTTCTTTTTTTTTCATTATAACTTTAAAAATATAAATAAATTTGTGGAGTGATTTACTTTCTCTATTTTATTATCATTCGTCTTTTAATTTATAAAATAAATTTAAATATATTATTTCTAGTTTTATTTTATTATTAATAACTTTTTTATTTATAAAAATAATTTAAATATATTATTTTTCAATTAAAAAAAGTCAGTAATCATTATTATTTACCATGTTGATCGTTTATATAAATATAGTAAAAACATTAAGTATCTCAACCTAAAAATCTTAAATTCTTTTTTTTCCAACTTAATATTATATATTTCAATATAAAATGATATAAAACATATACAAATGAATATAGACAAATTTAGCATAAAATAATGTAATTAAATGTGTAAACTTGATGGATTGCAATATCTTCCTTATAAATTTAAGTTTGAAGTCGTCACTTGCATTTGTCCTATTCATGTACATTGAACTAGTTGTAAAAGATCACTTTGTTGTTGGTCATGTTTACAGGGAAATGTTAGAAAATCCCACCATCTTGCAATATATGCATTTGAATTGAATGGAACATTTATAAATACTTTGAAAGGGTTGTTTTGAGATAATAGTTATAAATCTTAGGTTTGATTGTTGGATACTTTATTAAAAATATTTGGAGGTTTTTGTAAGTATTTATAGTATTGATTGAGCACTCGGTAAAGTAAGGAAAAAATATGGTAAACTTGAATTTGCATTGCTTCTTCACTTTTAATTCTACATTTTTTCTTACCTAATCGGGGTATGGTTGTGAATGGTTGTGTGTCTTTAAATCAAGCTTCTCATCAACTATGTAAAGATTAATTTGAATTGTGAACCGAGATCAAATAAACAATTTACCTTTCTCTTTTCATGTGTATTTTTATGCATAAGAGTTGGCTCATCTCCTTCTCCTTCTTGTGATTACAACTAACAAGTGTCACTTCCTTCTAAAGAATAATGAAACTGATATTTCCTTCCAGGTCTAAGTTGTCGTCCACCCTTTCCTTAGCATCCATTGTTATCAACGCCTTCTTTTTATTTTTCTTTTGGAAATGCTTGGGGTGCTTCTGAGGGTGCAATTTTTAGCAGTGCTCCTTAGTGTGCCCCTTTCAATCACAGCCCTTGCATTTTTGGTGGAAGGTGTTGTTTCTTGTGTTGCCACCACAATATTTTTCTCATTCCACTTCTTCTTCTTTTTCCCTTTTCTCTGCTACTCTTATGGTTCATTTTGCTTGTGTGTGCCCGAATTCTACTTCTGCTTGTCTCCTTTGACATATTGTTCTTGAGAATTGGCTTCATCGATGATCTTAGGTTTGAACAACATCAATTGATGCCGGATTTGTGGTAGCAATGCTCCTAAGTACTTGATCAACATATATGGGCTTTTGAGAGAGACACCTAGCAGAATAGCCGTCTTCCTAATTATGTGGTGAACTAATGCAACAATTTCCCTTGCCTCTGCCTGAAGTAATGCCATGCAATCTATTGGTGCTCCTCATATCCGATTGAGTAGAATTGATTTTTGATCATTTCCCTAAACACCTCCCAATCGCCCACTGGTGGCTCATTTTCTAGTGCTCTCTTCCTACTACATCACTCTCCCACCATGCCAAAGCATGGCCTTCAAGCTTCAATGCAAATGCAATCCTTTACTTCTCAATAACTTCGTGTACGTCGAAGTACACATTCATTTTTTGTAGGCACTGGTTCAATTTAATGGCATCAACTTCCTTGGCATATGGCTTGATGTTCACTTTCTCCTCCACATTGAAAGGTACCTACATCTTTCTATAGTTGCATTCACCCATCTCTATCTCAATCTTGCACTCTATCTCTAATTTATTTTCCTATTTCTTGGAATCTTCTTCACAAGTCTCTGTTGAGGGTGTTTCCATACCCTTCGCTGCCAACAATGGTGTTACCATCAATGTCAGCATGGAAATACTCTGCTCTAACCGATCCAACCTGACCCTGGAATCTTCCTCTTCATCTTCTTCATGACGACCACCTATCATTATTGGTGCTTTTCTTCTCTATATCCCTAACAACAATTCTTGTCCACTTATTTTGTAGTCATAGCAGGTGCTTACCATACAAGTCTCACCAAGTATGTTCAAACTTCTACTCTGATACCATATGATCCATAAATGGTAGGCTTATAGCATGTTTGTTTCATCGACATAGATTCCCAAACAAATTATAAAATGTTGCAACTCTTGCACATAATTTTGAGACTAAGATGTCAACGATAACATTGAATTCTTCAACTAGTTTATCCACCTGAATGGTTCTACTATGCAATGTTTGGATGGGAAAATTAAACCTTGTTCAATGACCATACCATGTTCTTATCAACATGATGTATTCAAACTCCAACCTGATCTCTCCTGCGGTTAACTCATATCCAATTCAACTTAAATATCAATCAAAAGACGCACATGAAAAGGCACTTAACTCCACACACAAGGAATGTCAAACTAATGAAATCTTATTTAAAGAGGCTTCATATGACATGAAATATGGCCAACATTAAATGCCAAATTAATTTGAAATCAATGCCTAGTCACCATTTAATGTGTTCATGAAAGACAGAGATTCCCACTAGGCTACATACGGTCGTACAACATGTGTGGAGCCTTCCAAAGGACGAGGACATGGTATACGACCCCATATGACCTTCCAATATGCAATAAAACAGTCATATGACCTATAGGTGCTGAGAAATTGGCTTAATAGCTATAGGATGGCTTCCAAAGTTTTTTTGGGTTGTATGTTGGCCCTTAGTAAGCTATAGGTGACCAAGTAACACTCCAAAACTCTATAGAAAGTTCATGGAAGCCATGGAAAATCATAGTGACGTTTATCCATCGTTGTGGCATTTATTCTCACCTCGAAACCAAAATAAGAAAACTAACATTTAATTGGCTTCAACCAAACTATTTATTATTTAGTAATAAACAAGCTACAAGCTCTTTCACACATCTTCATGCTCCACAAGGAAATCTTCTCTCCCAACCAAAAAGCCCTCTTCCTTTATGGGAAAATGGTATATAGAAAGATGGTTAGGTGGGGAAATGGTATATAAGAAGATGGTTAGGTGAGAAAATCCCTAGAAAGTCAAGAGTCCCCGAACCTTAGCTTTCCAAGCTTGTTTTTCCTCCCTTTTATTTTCTCATGTTTTTAATTTTTTTGAGTACATAATTTATTTTTTAAATAATTTTCCTTCCAACTTTACATTGCATATACTTTTTCTTATGAGTGAATGGTCTTCATCCGCCTTGCACGTGAGTAGAACCAATGCCGATAACCAATTATCTTTGTATGGATCTGATTCTGATCGGAATATGGGCAACCCAATAGAACCTCCACATTCCAAACATTCCCATTGTTTATAAAAAAATTAAATATCTTAAATGAAGAATTTTAATTTTTTTTTTAACATGGTATTGACATTGTTTTTTTAAACTTGGTATTGATATTATATATTCTAATATGATATAAAATAAATATGGAAAAATTTGACATAAAAATATATAAGTAGATGTTAATAATAATAATAATTTATTTGTATGGATCTGATTTTGATCGGAATATGGACAACCTAGTACAATCTCCACATTCCAAACTTCCCATTGTTTACATAAATACAGTAAAAAAATTAAATATTTCAAATAAAGAATCTTAATTCTTTTTTTAACATGATATTGACATTTTTTTAGTTGGTATTGATATTATATATTCTAATATGATATAAAATAAATATGAAAAAAATTAACATAAAAACATATAAGTAGATGTTAATAATAATAATAATAATAATTTATTTACTTCTTAAAAGAAAACACATGTTCTTAACCATTAGACCCACTCAAGCTGTATATTCTAATAAGATATCACATAAACCTAAATGTAGATGTAAATGGATTTTGTTAAGTCGTCACTGGCGTGATATGACATAAACATAAATAAATAGTCGATGTGGGTGAATTTTGTGAAGTCGTCGCTTGCGTTTGTCCTCTATCTTCATCGACGTTGAACCAGCTGTACACGTTACGTTACTGTTTGTCATTGATTGTGATGGGTAATGTTAGAAACTCCCACGATGTCCCACTATATGCAGTTGAATTGATTGAATCAATGCTATAAATACTCTGCAATGGTTTTCTTGAGACACCAGTTACAAATCTTGGGTTTGATTTCTGCTTACTTCGCCAGAAAGACTCCAGGCTTTTGTATGTGCCCATGGCGGATCTTGGTATCCTGTCTGGCTTTGTCGGTAAAGGCATCGACATAGCAATCAGCCAGATTCTTTACCATGCTAACATTGCGCTCCGCTGCAGGAAAGAACTGAACTCTTTGACAGATCTGGTAATGAACATAAGACCTATTGCGACACAGATTCGTCAATACCGTCTGGAATTGAATAGAAAGGGAGGAACTTCCATTGTTCAAAGCGATGATAATGCTTCACAATGGGTTATTAAGCTGCACGAACTTCTTCGACAAGCACTGCCAATAGTGCAAAAGTGCTCAATACCAACATTCGATGTCTTTTCTCGTTATCAGATGAGCAGAAAGATCACTAGTTTGATTTCAGAGATCAAGAAGCATCTGGATTTGGTTCCTTTAGTCCTACTAGAGCAGCAGACCCAAATGCACATGGAGATGCGCAGTAAAAGCGCCGAAGCTTCAAGCAGTAATTCTGCATCCACCTCGCAAGCTCCAACCCGGAGCTTCTTCATCGAGGAAGCCCTTATAGTCGGACAAGAGCAAGCCTTTGCTCCACTGGAGAAGTTGGTTATGGATGCAGAGGTCCAATTTTTATTCCGCACCGGCGTTGTTGGCAAGGGTGGATCCGGAAAAACTCTGCTTCTCAAGAGAGTCTTCAACAGCCAAAAGGTGAGGGATCACTTTCGTGATGACGTCTTGCTTTGGCTCACTGTTTCAGAGTCTCCCTCTTTTCCAAGTCTTAGAAATGAACTATGTAAACAAATAGTTGTGCAAACAAAGGAAGATCATGATCAAAATATGAACGAAGAGGATGTAAAAGGATGGTTGAGTCAGAGATTGCAGGCCAAGAGATTTGCCCTCTTCTTAGATGATGTATGGAGAGAGGGCGGGAAATTACTGGAGGAATTGGGTATCAGAAGGATCACGGACCACTCGAACTCCAAAATTATTGTAAGTTCGAGGAATCGCAGAGCGCTATTTGAGATGGGAGTTCCAGATAAGTCTACATTAACAATGGAGGATCTAAGGGACGAAAATAGTTGGGAGTTGTTTGCTCATCATGCTTTTCCGTATAATAATGGAAATCCGCCAGAAAACATCGACGAGAGAAGGGCAAAGCTTGTGTGTGACAAGTGTGGGGGGCTCCCCCTTGCAATCAAAGTGATAGGGAGGACAATGGCAGGCATTACTGATGCCCAAGAGTGGGAGTTGGCAACCCTTAGGCTGCCAAATGCCAACAGCCGAGAGCATCAAGCTCTCCATGATCGCCTAAGGTTGAGCTACGATGCACTGGGCAACTATGATGTTAATCTCCAATTGTGTTTTCTGTACTTGGCTGCCTTCGCAGAAGACCAAATTATTGATGTCGAGTACCAATTGATTCCATTATGGTTAGGAGAAGGGCTTCTTGAAAGGAATGAGCGTGGCCACGATCCATTTGAAATGGGAAGAATTTACGCCAACCTTTTAGCCGATCGTTGTTTGATCGAGCCAATTCTCAAGGACGTCGATGGCCGCGTGCTCAGTTGCAGGATGCACGACATGCTGCGTGGTTTAGCAATACAAATTGCTGAGCAGGAAGAGAACTTCTACTGTCGTGCTGGTAATGGCTTGACAGCGTTGGTTGAAAATGAATATTCAGGATGCACCAGGCTTTTCTTGAACGACAACAAATTGAGTTCGCTTCCCGGGTCATTCAGAGATCCATATATATTCTCCCTGTTGATTGGTTCCAACAATTTTACAAAAATTCCCAGAGAGGTGATTGGGAGTATGATATCTCTTAAGGTTCTGGATTTGAGTGACACGTCCATTGAGTCATTGCCAAAGAGTGTGGGGTGTTTGAAGCAACTAGTATACTTGAGATTACAAAGCGTGCCCATCAAAAGGTTGCCTGCAGCTCTTACAAATCTTGCAAGTCTCCAAATCCTGGATCTGTGTAGGTCCAAGATCATAGAATTACTGTCCGACATTCATAAGCTAACATCCCTGAGGCGTCTGGACCTCTTTGGTTGTGATGATTTGCAATGCCTTCCTCGTAGTATCTCTCGCCTTACCTCTTTGCAGTACTTGGACATCATTGGATGCACTAATGTGTGGACAAAACATGACAAAAAGAAAGTTGCATCCGTTAATGATTTGAGGCCTCTGACACAACTGAAAAGTCTACGATTATACAATAAGGCAGAATCAATCAGCGAGGGGACAATGGGGGCTATGCTTCAAATGGAGACGCTCGAGTTGTTTGATACAGTGATGACAAGTTTACCTCGTGACATGATGAATATGTCAAAGTTAAAAAGACTCGGGTTAGCTTGCCATCGGATGGTTAAGATGGACAGCAGGTTCTGTGAATTTCAAAACTTGGTTTACCTTCAATTATATTGTAAGAGGTTGGAAGAACTTTCAGATTTGCATAAACTGAAGGGATTAAGGCAATTACATATTTATGGTTGTTCTAAGTTAAAGAAGTTTCCTACAGAGTTTGGTGAGAACGGGACATTTCCTTTGTTGGAGATATTTTCGTTGATTGACTTGAATGAATTAGAGGAGTTGCCAATACTAATTGGGAAGGATGTGATGCCTTCACTTAAAATATTCACCATCATGAAATGTGAAGCATTAAAGATGTTGCCAGAAAATTATCTACATCTCAAAGCACTCCAAAAATTAAGAGTGTATGGTTGTTCCATGGTATTGAAGAATTTAGAAAGCATCAAAGCAGCCAACACAAAAGTAGAAGTGGTAACAATGTCTACTACAAATATAGAGGAAATTATGAAAAAGTATGACCAACTAACAGAAAAAGTTGAAAGTTGGTGCTATGGTGAAATTTGGTACAATGATCTTTCCCTTTTCTTGCGAGACCTTTATAGACCTCTATAAAATTTTATGATTAATGTTCAAGATCAATGTTTATAAATAATGTTTTGTTCATTCTCATTTGTACTTAATATATTTTTTATTAAAAAAAACCTTTATTACAAATATTTCTTTCATATGATACAATATTGAAATTATTTTAGTTTTCTTTTATATTTATTAAATTTATTATTTTTAAATTAAAATTTCATCGTGAAGAACTTAATCCCAAACATTTATAAAACTAGATATTATTATTTTTTTCATTTAAAAAAACAAACCATATTTTATAAACAACATAAACATTTATAATAATAAGAATAATAATCTATATTTAAAGTCACGTTCTCTCTAGATTTGAATTTGTGACTTTTTAAGAGGTAACACTTGTTCTTAACTATTAGGCCCACTCAGAGTGTATTTAACAGAAAATAAAGGATATTTTATAAATACGATATAAGATAAGTGATTTAATTTTATTATAATTAATTGACTTCTTATATAATTACGCAAAAAGGCGTACACCTATTGATAATGGGCACATTTAATGATCTTTTAACCATAAATTTCAATCGTATGGTTATTAATTGAAGATGCTAGCATATTCTTAGTCATCCTTCCAAATCAATGAATGAGATCACATGTTCATAACTTTCTAGCATTTTTAAAAGCTTCAGTTAACCTGTTTACTTTTTAACATTTACTTAATATGATTAAAAAATTACTGTGTGACTATCTAATTGCCACGTTCAAATAATTAACATAGTTAATTGAAATTACAAATTTACTCCACTATTAACTTTTTATCATTTTACAGTATTAAATTTACATGTGTGCCACGTTTACTTATGACAACTGCATATTTACAATCAATCGTTTCGGTGCCTAGGCCCGTTTGTTACAACCGAGCAGGCCGCGTAGGCTTTTGATAACACTGTGATCTTACTCTACCGCTCCATCGTTTCGGTGGCTGGGCAAGTTTGTTTGTTACAGTCGGGCATGTTTGTTACAGCCGAGCAGACCGCGCAGGCTTTTGATAACGCTGTGATCTTACTCTACGGCTCTAGAGCCCATCTTAATATTCATCCCTCTGGCTGGGATCAGTCCAAGTCCTCCTCCCACACCTCCAAGCTCAGGCCATTGCTCCCGCGCATTATGTTAACACCCGCACCAACTATTCCTTCCATCTGGTCATTTTCAAAGTCCTACGAATCCATATATATGGCCAACAGCGATGAGAGAAACACAAGCTGACGCCACATACAATTTTCCCGTTGTCGATCCAAAGCAAGAAACAACACTTGAGCAGTTTAGGGTCTTGCACTTGGAAGAGTTTAGGGTTATTAACCAACACTGCAATACCGACGTGCATTATGAATCTCTCCATTGAATATAGATAAGAACCATGAAAATTACAGAACCGAGAATACCAATCTACAATCTCATATACTGGGTGACTCTGATCAGCTGTATGGGATTCATAGTGGTATCGTCGATGATGAACTCAGTCAAGGATTTTATCGCGAGACCACCGGGAATATCACAGAGCAAATAACTCATAATGATGGAGAATCGAGAGATGATAATCTTGCCGCTTCTTTGCAGGAGTTGCAGTACAGTGATGTGCCTCCGTCACCCGGTTTCATGTGGCAGTATACTATCAAAGATGACTATTACTACCAAGAGACCAAAAGCAGCATGTTGACCAAGATCAACAACCAACTTTGGGAGTATTCTGATGAAAGTTCTATTTAGTAGCAGGTTTTGTTCGACTCCAGGCAACTTTCATGACCGGTTTGCGTTAGAGAAGGGCTGCAATTAATGGACCGTTCAACAAAAATAATTGTTCTTCCATAATATCTTCATAGCTTATTGATCTGCACTGCATTCACGAGCAGGAAGGTGAGTGACGAGAATCCTCTCGGTTAAAGAAATGATAACAGAAAATCTAGAAGACATATAATTCCATTTCTTTGTCTAAGGAATTTGATAGAAATGAATAAACATGAGAAGACTATGATTTTCTTTCAGCCTCGCAAGTTTTAGTACCAAAAAATTCCTTGTTTTTAGCAGGTAGTATTCGCATTCGTTTACCTCACAATTACCTCACAAACTGTACATGCTTATTCGCATTCGTTTACCTCTCAAACTGTACATGCTTCCCAACTAGTTTATTTTAATTTTAAAGTTAATTATAATCAATTGTTTCATATTCTTCCGTCATTTTATATTCTTCATATTCTTTGTTTCATCTTACAAGCGGTAAGCCTTTCGACATTCACCAGCAGCAAGTTAGCGATTGTGCTAGTTTTAATAATGTGAATTATTTTTCACAACCAGAGTGAGGTGTCTATCAAACAAAAGTGGCTCATGGGAAGGAGGTTGGCTTGGATAAAATTAAAATATGTGATTTTAAAAATTCATAATTATTTCTAATTTAATATAGTTTTATAAGATTATTTTCAATTATCGCAGTTAAGTTTGATAGTTTTACTTGTATCTGACAATGCAAGTTTTCTAGTGGACACTCCATCCATCATCAGGGACAAAGAAGCTAATATGTTAGAAAAGAGTGTTCGGGAATGTATTTAAAGAGTAAGGTAGGCCAATGACCATTGAAGGAAGGGAGGAGGATGATTGATAAAATCAAAATGATCGTTGAGATAAAATATTCAAAAATGGTCATTGACATAAAATATTTGAAGATAAAGTATTAATTTTTTTTGTTAAAATAATTATAGTAAAAGAGTTTTCAAGATTAATAAAATAATGAAGAACTCTTGGCTAAGAAGAATATCAGAACTTTTTTCAAACCCTATAAAACCATCAATCAATTATTTAGAACCGCTAAAGATAAATTCAACCCAATGTTAGGCATACGAGTTTACCAAATCTCATGCTCCTCTGGAAAATATTACATAGGTCAAATGGGAAAATCCTTTAAAGAATGTCTTAAAGAACATATATCTGATATTACACGCAACCGAATCGCGAAATCTGCTATTGCCGAACACACCTCTAAATCCAGGCACCTCATTTTCTTCGACCAAACTAAAATTGTAGCCTCAACCCCCTATTACTCATCTCAACTCATTCGCAAAGCTCTTGAAATTGAAAAACATCCTAACAATTTTAATCGTGAAGATGGCTACAAACTTAGCCAATCCTAGAAACCCACCATTCACCACCTAGATCATTAAACTTCAGGGTTTTAGTCTTTTTTCTGTCTCCTTTCTTTCCCTCCATTTTCTTCTCGCTTTACTGCGGTTCCTTGCAATCTAATCGTTCCCTCTGTTTCATCATTTCCACCTTGCAAAAGCCTTCTAAATTCCTTTTGTTCCCTTTGTGTATTCTTATTAATTCTTTAAGTTCACTTCGTCTGTTCTTATTAATTCTTCTTGTTCTCTTAGCCTTTTCTAATTAATTCCTTCATATTATTATTTTCATTCTCTGTGGTTCTTTATCTTTTCCAACTAATTCCTTTAATTTATTTTTTTTGTAAATAAAAGAGAAAATATGTATTACCTTAAAAACTTAAAAAATGTACAATGATCCTTGCTTGCCACCTGTTCCGCCACATTAGGAAAACAAGAACAAGCGGTTTGCCAAAACATTTAATAATCATAACAATTTTTTTCATAGTTTAGCTTGCTAGATGTCATATTACTAACGTTAGATGTGTCTGGTGTCATGCACCAGACCTCATGGTCGCTATGGTTGTAGTTATAGGTCATGATTGAAGGATAAAAGTGAAGATGAGGCGACGGAGGCGAAATCCAAGCTAATTGGTTATGCATGTGAAAAGGAGAATGAGAGAGGTGACTAGTAGAGGGAAGGATGCGACATGAGGAGGTTCACCGCAAGAATGGACATGAGGCAGAGAGAACCAGAGAGGCAACATAAATTGGTGAATGACATAAATCCCTAGAACTCTTGTCTTCATATCGGTCGAATGAATGTTGGTGGGGGGCGCCATGAAATCCGAAGTGACATTAGCCCGAGGACGAGTACCCACCGCAGAGCACCATTACTGGTTCACATGCATATCCATTAAGTTTCCAGAGGTAGAGAAACACACTACCATAAGTGCGATGGTAAGGTCAGTCATTCAAATGGTGCGGGGATTAGAGTGGCAACTGGGGATAATAACTCCCCAGGCTACCAATGCGCCACCTCCCTCACTATTGCCAGATGTCACCCCATCTGGGGGTAGAATGTCTTGGAGAGCCATCTTCTTACGATGAAGCAGGAACTGGGTGTCTTGAGATTGCCCCGTGTTGATGAAGATGTCAAACATAGGAGAGGAAACACCTTCTTTTTCTAGCCTATCTTCCACCTAGTTGGCTTCTCGATGAATGTGAGAGGTGATGATCGTTAGAGAAGGTCATAGTAAGGCTTTCAAGCTGTTTAAGGGGCCCAGAAGACGCCAAATGGGGGTAATCTTTCCAGGATCATTTCCATTAATGATTTTGGCAACAAGATTAATAATTAATTTGGAATCCCCTTTAATTATAAGGTGAGTGAGTCCTACATTTGCTGCCATTTGGATTCCTCTAACGAGACCCCACAATTCTGTTGAGTTGTTCGTGTCATATCCTAGATGTTCTGCCAGAAGGTACTGAATATGTCCAAGATTGTCCCTGATGACTGCTCCCTATCCAACTAAACTAGGATTTCCCTTGGATGCCCATCAAATTTGACTTAGTGGAAATCAGGGGGTGGGGGGGACCAAGAATGCGAGCTAGATCGGGACGAAGCATTGCAAGGTTGGGATCCAAAAGGAATGAAGGGAAGGCTTGGTTGCCATGATGCAAGAATGGAAATCTCTGAGGGTTCCAAGGGAAAGTCATCTTGGGTCCAGGATTGGGAAAGAACCATATCCTGAACATGTTTGCAGATAGTGGACTAGAGGAGATTGGGAGGGGAAGCCTGAGAATGAAAAATACGTCTGTTTCTTTCTTTCCAAAGTTGCCAGACAATAAACCCTGGAAGGATTTGCCAGATTCTGTTTAGTATAGGGCTTTGGAAGGATCCATTTCCCCAATTTCTAATGGTATTTCTAATGTTATTTCTTTCTCTTCTGTGTTAGCCTCATAATCCTAAAGTTCTATGGTCTAAGTATTTTCTAGTATAAATGATTTTAAAAATTAGTTTATTATAGTTTGTTAGGATAAGAACACCTAGCTTCTATGTAAATGACACCTATCATACTCATGTGATTATGTGATTGGTTGTTCTCCTAGTTTTTAGTTTAGAGTTCAGCTATATAAACTATCTCCTTCTTCAAGTGAGGTTAAGGAGTAGATTATGAGTTCTCACTTCAGATTGTAATCTCTTTTTCCTTATCAATAAAATTACGTGTCTGGGGACACTTTGTCAACATGGTATCAGAGCCATAGTGAAATTCTAATGGAAGAAAATTGGTGATGGACTGAGGAAGCAAGGAATTCTCCTTGACATCAATTCATATCTCTTCAAATTCAAGGACGACGATACCGAGTTTTCCTTCATAATTCAATTTCATCCCTGGATCTCTACAATCGCGCGCCCTCGGAAGGATCAACCCACTTATCACAGATCATGGTATCAACATTGGTATGGCAACAAAAAAAACAAGCAGGAAGCAAAAATGGAAACCACACAAGCGATGATATTGAGCAACAATAGATGTCGATGAGTGAGATTCCATGTGGTGAGGGAGTTGGAAGGGATTGTCCCCAGATATCTACAGTCATGCGTCCACGGATGGATCAATTAAAAATAACCGCTCTAGAACATTACCTTCAACCATAGGGAATTGTCACTCTCTACTTGAGTCTGATTTTTCTTCAAACCTTTTGGGAGAATTGTCAAGTACTATGGGAAACTTTAACAAATATAAAGATCTTACAACTTACAAGTAATGGACTAAAAATAATTTCCTCCAGAAGTTTTGAAGGGTGGTTCATAGTTGTTTATCAATTATGGGCCCACCACGCTTCCATTGCACGAATACCAGTAGTTGTTTACCCTTTATTTTCATGGCAATAATAATCACAATAGATAGTCTTCGCGAGATTGAAGGTGGGGCAGAGTTTGATGAGCATAGGCGATCCATATCCATAGATCCATTCTGAATCCAAGTTATCCCCAACTCGTCTCCATTCAGTAGGAGGAGGAGGGAGAAATAACGATGAGAAGAAATAGATCGAAAAATAAGAGACAACTGTATATGGAATCTTCTTTCGGTGGATGTCGATACTTTATATTGTTTGTTGATGACCACACTAGAATGACATGTGTGTATTTTTTAAAGGAAAAGTCTGAAGCTTTTGAAAAGTTTGTATATTTTCAACACATGGTTGAAAATGAAACTAGAGAAAAGGTTGCTTCTTTGAGAATTGATAATGGAGGCAAATTCACTTCAACTTAATTCAATGATTATTGTCGAAACAATGAAATTAAGAGGAAACTAAAAAATTCCTACACTCCACAACATAATGGAGTTACTTAAAGGATGAACAAAACTCTCATGGCCATGGCAAGATCTATGATGCAGTTTAAAGGGTTGAGCAAAAAATATTGCACTGAAGCAATCCATACTGCAGTTTATCTCAGAAATCGATCACCTACATCAACTTTAGATGGAAAAACACCTTATGAAGCTTAGTACAGTTTTAAGGAAGATTCCATATATCATTGATGTATCGACATCCACCGAAGGAAGATTCCATATATCACTGTGAAATAGATCGAAAAAGAAGAGACAATGATTTTGTGACACAATTGAGAATTATGACAACTGTCTCTTTTTTTCAATCTATTTCTTGTTATCATTATTTCTCCCTCCTCCTGCTGTTGAATGGAGACGATATGGGGATAACTTGGATTCACAATGGATCTCTAGATATGGATCACCTATGCTCATCAAAGTTTTCCCCACCTTCAACCTCATGAAGACCATTGATTTTGATTATCGTTGCCATGAAAATAAAGGGTAAACAACTACTGATATTCACGCAACGGAAGCGTGGTGGGCCCATAATCAGTAAACAACTGTGAACCACCCTTCAAAACTTCTGGAGGAAATGATTTTTAGTCCATTGCTTGCAAGTTGTAAGATCTTTATATTTGTTAACATTTCCCATAGTACTTGACAATTCTCCCAAAATATTTGAAGAAAAATCAGCCTCAAGTAGAGAGTGACAATAACCTACGGTTGAAGGTAATGTTCTCAAGCGGTTATTTTTCATCCATAAAATTTCAAAGTGGAGGCATAAGGACAATGCATGCACGGATTTCTAAGGGCATGCCATATCTTTATGTAAAATTTTATTAATTTTGGGTGATTTGTAAAAATTAGCCATTGTTTTTTTTTTTGTAAATCCTTTAGTCTTTGATGACTTTAGTTCAAGGGGGGGAACATTGTGCTTTTTGTAAAAGGTGTAAAAGGATATATATTTTGTAAAAGAGATTTTAAATTGTAAGCTCGATGCTCAGAAGTTGAGAAGAGTCCAGTAATATACTCTCTCAAACTCCATTTCCAACGAGACTTTTAAAGGGTCAAGGCCAAGCCCTTAAAAGTGCTCTTTTTGCGTGGATTGTGTACACTACTTTTTGGTGCCTTGCGTCTCTGTTTTGGAGTTTTGTGGATTATTCACTTGCAATCGTGAAAAAAACATCATGTCTAAATTAATCAATTTACTCATGGAATCAAATAAATTAGATGGACCCAAGAGTTACAAATCTTGGAGTTGGCACATGCATAACACTATGATCTATAATGAATTATGGCGTGATATCTGTGATGGTGATACTGCTCCAACTAAGCCCACCGATGCTACTTATTTAGAAAAATGGAACTTGAAAGATGAAAAATCACTTGCTTTGTTATGTTTTTCTGTAACTAAACACACGTTTGTTCATATTGAGAATTCCAAAGATGCATGCTCTGCTTGGAATCTATTAAAGCATATTTTTGATACTCCTTCTACATCTCATAGAGTTAATCTACAAATGAAATTGCTTAAACAAAGATTAACAAACAATGGCGATGTATTAGAATACATTTCAAGGATTAAGAACATTCATCAAGAAATCATCAAAGGTGGTTTTTCTAAACTTGAAGATAGTTTTCTAGTCTCCATTGTAATAAATGGCTTGCCTCTATATTATAAGCATTTTCATGAGACTTTGAAAATAACTGATAAGTCATCAACAATGAATTTTGATTCACTTATTGAATTACTAGCTCAACATAGCAAAACTTTTGGAAAACAAAAACAATTAGGAGAAGATCTTATTTTCACTAAAGCTGAAAGTTCTAAAGGAAGAGGAAAATCAAATTTTGGAAATTTTCAAAATCAGTCTTCTAATCAAGGTCGTGGCAGAGGTCGTGGTCAAGGTAGAGGTCGTAACAATTTTCATCAACAAAATTTGCAAAGTAATCCTCACAATAATAATGCATATTCAGGAAGATGTAGAAATTTGAGTCAATTAAGATGTAAAAGATGTTTAAAGATGGGTAATTATGCATCAAATTGTCTCACAAGCAATGATCAATTGCCAAAGTTTAAGAAGACATCAAATTCAAATTCTCAACAATCAGCTCAATATACAGAGGATCAAGATTACCAGGATGATCAATATGAATATGTTTTTTCAACAGTTCAACATGTAGATTCATTTGAAAATGATTGGTTATTAGACACAGGGGCTACTCAACATATGACTTATCGCAGAGACTATTTTTGGAATTATAAAGATGTTCAACTAAATCCCATTTATTTAGCTGATGATACAACTCATATACCTCAAGGAAAAGGTTCAGTAAAAGTATTTCTCCCTAGAATTGGTGAAAAATGGATTTCAAATGTTTGGTATGTACCAACTTTTAAGAAAAAATTGTTATCCTTAGTCACAATCAGACAAGTTGGACATCAAATCATCATGCAAGATGGTTTGGAGAAGATTAAGTCAAAGAGGATAACTTGAAAACAATTATGACAGGATATGAAGATGGAAAGTTACTAAGAATGAATGGGAAAGTCATCCAAAGAAAGGAAGAGGTTGCAACAACAATGAATTCCGAAATATCTTCATTCAGATTATGGCATTTTCGATTTGGTCACTTAAACTTTGATAGTATCTTGAAACTTAAGTCCCAAGATTTGGTAAAGGGTTTTCCAACTTTCAAGAAAGAAAGTTCCAAGTGTGAAGCTTGTATTTTTGGCAAGCAAAAGAAGGAATCTTTTCCAACCAACTTATGGCTAGCAACAAAGTATTTGGAGTTGATTCATAGTGATATATGTGGTCCAATAGAATATTCTTTCGGTGGATGTCGATACTTTGTATTGTTCATTGATGACCACACTAGAATGACATGGGTGTACTTTTTAAAGGCAAAGTCTGAAGCTTTTGAAAATTTTGTATATTTTCAACACATGGTTGAAAATGAAACTAGAGAAAAGGTTGCTTCTTTGAGAACTGATAATGGAGGTGAATTCAATTCAACTGAATTCAATGATTATTGTCGAAACAATGGAATTAAGAGGAAACTGACACATTCCTACACTCCAGAACAAAATGGAGTTACTGAAAGGATGAACAGAACTCTCATGGGCATGGGGATGAAACAAATTGATGGAAATTAGTACATATAGAATACCCACCATTTTTGGCGTCGTTGTCGGGGACTTGTCTTAAGGTAGAAAATAGTTAGGAAGTAGATTATTTTTGAACTTTAGCACTATTTTGGTGGCGGGGGGACTTTAAGACGAGAGGTAAGAACCTGCACATCTGTTATAGCAGGTTCCCCCAAACCCAATGGCAGTTTTTCTTTTTGTACTTATTTCATGAACAAACCTAGGGACCCAAAAGGAAGATATATCAAAACCAAACCAAAACTTTCGATCAAGGTTCCTTTTAACCTTTTTGGAGGAAGGAACATTCCACCCATAAAATTCACAGAACGATACCGTAAAGTAGGGGATAGCTCAACCTAAAGAGCTAAAGAAGTCTCTAAAGAGACCAAAACTGGGCAAACTATAGAGCATAAAATTGAAACATCAGTAGTAGTGGGACATGAGGCAAGACCACTCGATCCTTCATCGGAACCAACCAACACAACCTTTGCCTTTTCACCACCATCATGGGACTCTAACTTTGTAGATATCATTGACCCTGAACATGTGAATGATCGTTTTGGCAGTTCAACCAATATAATTGTATCCCAAGTTGAAACAACAAATTTTCCACCAATAGTTTCAACACGCTCGAGTAAAGTCCCGAACATACAAACAATAGATAAATCTTCCTATCAAAGGGATACCCTTCTTGGAAAAGAACCTTGAGACACTTTTTTATCTTCAAGGATAAAACCATTTAGGTATTCTCTCTTTGGGAATCAAATCAATATGGACGATCAGGAGGATCACAATCATGTGAGACATGATGAGGGAGAAGAAGTTGGAAACCAAACATAAACCACCTTTGGGTTTCCAATTTTGGAAACCACACAAAATGTCAACATAAAGAACATTCCACTCTCTGCACTGCCCACCTTTTATGGTAAGAGCAGTGAAGACCCAGATACCTTCCGATTTGAGTTTGACGTCTTGTGTAGAAGGTACAACTACTTGCAAGATGCCCATAAATTAAAATTTTTTCTTGCCACTCTCAAGGATTTTGCACTAAGATGGTTCATGGGGTTAGGAGAGTCCAATATTAGGTCTTGGGAAGACATGCAAGCTATATTTCTTAAGAAATACCAAGACTATTGCAAATCCAAGCATTCTCGTAATGATATTTTTTAAATTCAATAGTTAGAGGATGAGAGTCTCAAAGATTACATGGTACAGTTTGATTATACCTCACAAAAATCAAAATACCATGACCTTCCAGATGATGAAGTCAAGACTCTTTTCCTTAAAGGAGTTTTGGAAGAATATATAGAGACACTTAACCTGATGGCATCAGGTGACATCTCCCATAAACCATTCATTGAAATCTATGAAATGTGTATAAATTACTCGAGGAGTAGGTAAAAAACCGGGAAGAGTGTTCGAGATCCTTATAGTAGAAACCTAAAAACAATTAGTTCAGGTGGTATTACAAGGGTAGAGATAGGAAACCTATTGGATAACTTCAAAAGCGATATACTAAGTACAATAGTTTCCCAGTTGGACACCCTAAAGATTAAAAAGAAACAAGAGGAAGAGAATGCAACAATGTGCATATATTGTCCAAGGTGTAGGAGGAAGCATTCCTCAAGGGAGTGCCCATTGTTGATACTGAGAGGGGGGTGAATTAGTATCAAGTACAATTTAAAACCTTTTTCAACTTATACTTAAACCATTCAATATATCCAATGAGAAATGAACAATATTATAAGAGTTACACCAATACACCACAATACACCATGCACAATATATGGGAAATAATCAATAGTTATTGTTCAAGGGAAGTAATGACT
>JZKD02S1601745.1:70298-83945 GCA_000966675.3 Picea glauca | reverse complement strand
TACAACAAAATTAAAATATACCACTTTAAAAATTCATCGTGAGGAACTTAATCCGAAACATTTATAATACTAGATATTGATTGTTTTTTTCATTTAAAAAAGTAAACCATATTTTATAAACATTTATAATAATAAGAATAATAATCTATATTTAAAGTTACATCCTCTTTAGATTTGAATTTGTAACATTTTAAGAGGTAACACTTATTCTTAACTATTAGGCCCACTTATTTAACAGAAAACAAACACTGTATAAGATAAGTGATTTAATTTTATTATAATTAATTGGCTTCTTATATAATTTTAATAACGTGAATTATTTTTCTCAACCATAGTAAGGTGTCTATCAAACAAAAGTGGCTCGTGGAAAGGAGGTTGGCTTGGATAAAATTAAAATATGTAATTTTAAAAATTCATAATTATTTCTAATTTAATATAGTTTTATAAGATTATTTTCAATTATCGCAGTTAAGTTTGATAGTTTTACTTGTATTTGACAATGTAAATTTTCTAGTGGACACTCCATCCATCATCAGGGACAAAGAAGCTAATATGTTAGAAAAGAGTGTCCGGAATGTATTTAAAGAGTAAGGTAGGCCAATGACCATTGAAGGGAGGGAGGAGGAGAATTGATAAAATCAAAATGTCTGTTGAGATAAAATATTAAAAAATGGTCATTGACAAAATATTTGAAGATAAAGTATTAATTTTTTTTATTAAAATAATTATAGTAAAAGAGTTTTCGAGATTAATAAAATAATGAAGAACTCTTGGCTAAGAAGAATATCAAAACTTTGTTCAAACCCTATAAAATGATCAAACAATTATTTAGAACCGCTAATGATAAATTCAACCCAATGTTAGGCATATGAGTTTACCAAATCTCATGCTCCTCTGGAAAATATTACATAGGTCAAATGGGAAAATCCTTTAAAGCATGTCTTAAAGAACATATAACTGATATTACCCACAACCGAATCGCGAAATCTTCTATCGCCGAACACACCTCTAAATCCAAACACCTCATTTTCTTCGACCAAACTAAAAATTGTAGCCTCAACCCCCTATTACTCATCTCGGCTCATTCGCGAAGCTCTTGAAATTGAAAAACATCCTAATAATTTTAATTTCGAAGATGGCCACAAACTTAGCCAATCCTGGAAACCCACCATTCACCACCTAGATCATTAAACTTCAGGATTTTAGTCTTTGTTCTGTCTCCTTTCTTTCCCTCCTTTTTCTTCTTGCTTTACTGCGGTTCCTTGCAATCTAATCATTCCCTCTGTTTCATCATTTCCACCTTGCGAAAGCCTTCTAAATTCTTTTTGTTCCCTTTGTGTATTCTTATTAATTCTTTAAGTTCACTTCGTCTATTCTTATTAATTTTTCTTGTTCTCTTAGCCTTTTCTAATTAATTCCTTCATATTATTATTTTCATTCTTTGTGGTTCTTTATCTTTTCCAACTAATTCCTTTAATTTTTTTTTTTTGTAAATAAAAGAGAAAATATGTATTACCTTAAAAACTTCAAAAAAGTACAATGATCCTTGCTTGCCACCTGTTCCACCACATCAGGAAAACAAGAACAAGCGGTTTGCCAAAACATTTAATAATCACAACAATTTTTTTCACAGTTCAGCTTGCTAGATGTCATATTACTTACGTTAGATGTGTCTGGTGTCATTCACCAGACCTCATGGACGCTATGGTTGTAGTTATAGGTCATGATTGAAGGATAAAAGTGAAGATGAGGCGACGGAGGCGAAATCCAAGCTAATGGGGTTGTTGGCACAGGGGCATACCCAGGGTTCAACGCTCAAGAGCGCACCAATAAAGCCCTAACTATCGGTCCTTTCGACAACACTTGCGAAGCAGATGAAGTCTCACTCGAGGTAGAGGCAGGGGTGGTTGCAAGACTCAGGTGTATGCAACCTTAGCTGGGACACAGATCTGTGATTATATTTCTTACAACACACTTAGCATCAATTATTCCTTATCATACATTCATTAATATACTTCGGAGAAGGCACAGAAAATCACAGTGAATACTATACTAAGAATGATTCAGTACTTATCCACAGAAATATAGGTTAGATTCAACAGATCAAGCACTAAGCATCTCATATATCAGATCTAATGTTCATTCATTCATGAACAACACAGAGCATCATTAGATCTACTTAATCACATCAAGCACTTAGCCAAGACAGAGATAAATACATAAGAGCGAAGCACAAAACACTATACACACAGTTACCGTGGTTCACCCCCACCCTGGGGCTATGTCCACAAAGTCTTCTTTATATTATCTTGGTTAAGCAGTTACAACACAGAGCTCTAATGACCCTTACTTTGCACAGGACATAAGATCTACGCAGCTCGCTAGATCCTTCTTCCTTGCTCTTCAACATCGGGCTATAACAACCTGCACTTAGCTCTCTGATCTCATGCACAGAGCACTCTAAGATACATCCGATCACACAGATCCAATTACTAGCACTAAGCTTTCATTCATACATCACATAGATGTACTACATTGCTATCTCCTTTCATCCCTTATTTACATTGCCTATTTATAGATTACAAAATGGGCCTAAACATGGGTAAACCGACGGGCCAACATCCCTTTCTCGTTACATCAACCCAAAACCCTAAAATGGACCCCAAAATAGGTCTTGATTCCTTATTTTCTGCTTCGCATTACGCTCCTTCCTTGGCAAGTTGTTGCAGTCCCAAAAAGTGGTCAAGTATGACCAAGTACTCTTAAACTTGGTCAAGGGCCAACAGGTCCCCAACACTCACCTGTGACTCGTCCTGATTCACTTAGGTCTGACCAATTTCGCTTCGAATGCCTCGAGCTTGGCTCGAGCAGCTTCGACCTGCTGCAGTGCGACAACCTCTTGTTCAGTAAATTCCTGGATTACTGTGTCATTGAGAGGTCCTTCCAGACGTCATTCTGCAGTGATGACACCCTTTTCGAGTTCATCTCCCTGGCTTTCAAGTTCGGTGAACAGTTGGCATGCCTTCTCTTGGAGTGGTTGCAGTCGTTGAGAGACGTCCATAACTTTACTTTGCAGCATGTGTACTTGTTGTTGGGTTGTGCGTTGCTCTGCGAACCTCTTCATTCTTTCTACTGGGGTCACAGACTTCAGCTGCACTTGTAGCACATCTGCATGCTGCTTTGCTTCGTGGAGTTGTGTCTCCAATGTTTTCAATTATGGATTCTCTGCGATGGTTTCATAGGTCTGGGCACTTCCGGTGCTTAGCTGCCTACATTCCGAAGCCAAAGTTTTTAATCGGTCGACTGTGCTTTGAGCAATGGCCTCTCTTAGATCTCTTATCTCTTGGGGTGTCTTAGGCACGGTGCGGAGCTCCAGATCCGTGATGCACTGTTGAAGTTGTTGGTTTATTGCTTCCAGTTGGGTCACCTGCTATGGAAGACGATCTTCCATCTTCACTTCTATGACCATCACAAAGCGCAGTGCCTTGTGAACTCTTTCTTGTGTTTCAAGTTGCTCTGCTAGCAACTGGTCCTTGCTCTGCTGTAACTGGGCTTTTTCCTCCTCCCATTTTTCTTGTAAGCCAAGTTGCTCCTGTTCTGCCTTTATCCGTTGCTCTTCATGTGCGCTCTGTGCTTGCGCCAAAGCTTGGGTGACTTTCACTATGTCTTCTTGAGCTCGTCGAAGGCGATCTTTGACTTTCTCGACGATCTGGCGTAACTGTGTGGGCTCATCGCTTGTTCCTGATATTTCCATTATTAACGGCGCCGTAGAAACTACTTGGCTAGACTGAAGTGCCTATTGCGCTTCTTTGAATTCACCCGTGATCTAGCGGAATAGTTCCTCCTGCTTTGCTTCTTGCTTTTCCATGAGCTCTAATGAAACATCATTCATCGCAGAAATTAAGAAGACAAAATCATCCGGGTTCAACATAGTCTTTATCGTGGTCCGGGTGGCCTTAGTTTTCTTTCTAGATGAGGGCCTCGGTGGGGTAATCTTCCTTTTCTTGGAGGGATCTGCCTCGTCCCTAGGTGGGGTAACCTCGCCTTTGCTCTGTTCAACTTTCGTGCCCCCTAGTTCTTCATCCTCACCTCCCTTCATAGGTGATATCGAAGACGTCTCCGTGGATGTCTTGTGGATATTTTGATCTTCCACATCCTTCCTAGTCTTGCATTATCCTAGTGTATCTGGCATAGCTTCAGGGCTATCATTGTCAGACATCTCTGCGGGGTCTGTTGCAACAAGGAGGTCTGCCGACCATTCCTTGGTAATCTCCTCTAGGTCATCTTTTGACAGCTTGTAATATGACTGGAGATGTTGTTTGTGCTCGTTTACGCGCGCTGTGATGTAGGTGAAGTGACGATCTGCACTAAATTTCATCAAAGGTCGAAACCTATGAAGAGTGTTGCGTGTAATGCGTGGTGTAGACCGAATGTAATTCCTCAACTAAGTGTAGTACGCATGGAAGACGACATTGGAATGCCACTGTTTGTTCATGTCGCTAGAGTACCATAGCGTACAAAACTTCGCGGCCAGGGGTTTGAAGGGTTTGATCTCCAGAAACGTGGCTCCCTTGGGCAGTTCCCATGCGATGAAGGCGATGAGTATGAGCAACTAGCTAAAGTGGAACTCATACCCTTGGTCCTGCTCTTGTCTACAGTCAAGTTCTAGCTGATTTATAAGGTATTTCGCCTAGTTCATTTATAGTCCCTCTGGGCACTTCCTTGCGAGGTCAACTACAAATCCAGTCACCTGTGTAGGTCTGTTTTTTCGAACTAACTTGCCTGTGATCAGCTGGAAACCAAGGCGTACTGTTGCATTATCAATGGAGGCTACCTTGTAACCTCACATGCCTTTCTCTAGATCGCCATATGTATCTTTTATTCATTGAGCGAGAGCACAATATGCGGTCTTTCCAGGGTAAAATTCCTGTGGGTCAGGGCCTTGCATGCTTAGCCCAGTGATCCGATTGATCAGAATCAGATCCACGGTGATGCGCCGGTCCAACGATAGGTATCCTCCATGGTAGCAGGACAACAACAGTTGAACACAGGCATTTACTTCCTGATGCCTCCCGAAATGTGGAATCTTCATTACGTTGAGGAGGGTTGACTATGCAAGGTTATGGGTCCATTGCTGTGGTACAATCTTTGGGTTATTTCCTTTTGTAATAGTCAAATACTTGTGAGGGGATATCATACTGTATACCTTGCGATCTCCAAGGTTAAAATCACTGAATTTCAGCGTGGTGAGATTCTCTTGGTCAATATGAACTGCGCGCACCCCTTTCAGGAGGTACACAGTGACTACAACATAGTCGAAGTCTCTGGGTACAAAGTAGCAATTCACTGGTCCGCTTAGTGGTGGGATATATTTAGGAAAGATTCTTGGGATCATCTTCACAGTGGCGAAGTCGTTTCCTAGCTTAGATCGTCTTTCCAAAGGCGGTCAGGATGGTCTTGCTTGAGCAGTGGAGGGGGAAGCTGGCAGTACGCCCGAGGGCGATGCCTATACACCTGTAGACATTCTGCGTTTTGACATGACTCTCTTAGCCATTAAATCAATTAGAACTTCTTCAACAATTTTCTCAGCAGCACTGAGCTCGTTCGACATCCAAACTTGGGTCAGTTAGCTCGGGTGCAAAAGGAATTCAGAGACGACAACGAATAGTAAGGAAATGATCTCAGGGTAAGTAAATCTCAGGGTTCGCGCTCAGATTCTCAGTTAGCAAAAAGTATTCTCGGTGTGTGGCATGACAGGTTAAGTAGGAAATCTCAGCAATGGTCTGCTTGCAATGGACATGGGGCCTTCATTAACTCCATTCTATCCATTCTGGTGCTATCCAACGGTCTAATGGTAACCCATAACTGCTTTTTGATCTGTTCGGAGCGGCGGTCGAACGAGTATATCGGTTCCAACGACTATATTGCTTCATCATGGTGAAGTATTCTATGTCATTGTTCTGATATCTCGACGAAGCTCCCATTCTGCAATTCTTCTTACTACGAAGTGTCCTCTATAACCTCTTGTAACCTTACAGTATTAGCCCTTTTATTTCTTAACTTCCTAGCCTTCTTCCCAGTGAGTTTTGTCTCAGTAATGCTTTTACCATTCTTATGTTTATCTTCTGTGGTCTTAGTTACTTCGCGCTGTGGAAAATATTTCTTAGGGTTCCTTGATAATACTTCTTTTGTGCCAAAAATAGTTAATTCGATCTTCTACGGATCCTCAAGTGTTCTCTTAGCTTCGACATCGGAGGTACTAATATTAAATATCTGCGATTTTCTCTTCTGTTCTTCAATCAAGTGCGTGATCCTTTTGGTCATAAAGTCTTTTAACTCTTGCTTCTTCTGTTCCAAAACTTTCTCTTCTTCTCTTCGTATGGCCTGTTCTCTATCAATCTAGGTTTTCCTATGAGCATGGTAAACGGGGTGCTGTCTTAAACAAATTTAATGATCTCAAAGTCTTCCTCTGTCGAAGTTACATTGATAGTCATAGGTCTCTGGGCAAGCCTTCCAGATAGGTTTACTATCTTTCCTCTGAAGAAACTTGTTCCTCCTAGGGAAGGGGTCATGGAAGGCTTCCCTATAGCTTCCCAAGTTCTTGCTGACATAATGTTCACTTGTGCTTCTTCATCAAGAGTACAGTCAATGCCAAAGTCCCCTATTCTTGCTTCGATTTTCTCCTTTTCTTTGAAGATATATGATATCCTAACATGTCGGTGGTCATTCAAGGTATCTTTCATCTGTAGAAATATATTTTATGATTCTTTCTGGGTTTCTGCTATAATCTTGGTCTCTTGATCTCCCTCAGGGTTTGCTTGTTCCATATTCAACTTCTCAAGCCTAACAGTCATTCTAGGGAAATCTAATAATTCATGGTCCATAGCCTTACAACAGAGGCAACTAGGTCTTCTCCCAAAGCATTCTTTAGCAATATGTCCCAGTCGTCTGCAACTATAATAGAGGGTTACTCTTCTCGTCTATTTAGATGTTCCCCAACTCCTTTTGTATTATGCACCAGGATCATGGTGGCTAGCCTGCAATTTTTTTTTTCTAGGATCCAGCATCCACTTGTTAGTCCATACATTCTTTCGATGCATAGGTATAACATATCTATCACTATACTTATCAGATATATTCATATCAAGCTTTCTTTCTCTATTAATTCCCTAGTTTTGAAGCTAGGACAAAATCTATCAAACATACCTAGATCCATGTTTTAGAAACAAAAAATTTCACTTATCTTACTTCTGCAGAGCACAAAGCTTCCATATCTAAGAATTTTAACTATTCTTACCTTTATCAAAGCATAGAGCTTATAGATCTTACCTTTTTCTTCACAGATCTGACTTCTTTTTTTCATATATGACCTCTCTTTCTTCAGATCTGACCTCTTTTCTTGGCACAAAGCTTCACAGGTCAAACAAAACACTGCGCACTAGAGCAACAGATCTACGCACATAGCTTATTTCATGCACAACTTCTTCTTCTTCAGTTCCCATCAATCACAGTTCCTGTCCCGACAACAGAACCATTTGTTGGCATAGGGACAGACCCAGGGTTCAACGCTCAAGAGTGCACCAAAAAATCCCTAACTACTAGCCCTTTCAGCAACACCTGAGAAGCAGATGAAGTCTCACCCGAGGTAGAGGCAGGGGTGGTTGCAAGACTCAGGTGTCTGCAACCTTAGCTGGGACACATATATGTGATTATCTTTCTTACAACGCACTTAGCATCAGTTATTCCTTAGCATACATTCATTAATATACTTCGCATAAGGCACAAAGAATCGCAATGAATACTATACTAAGAATGATTAAGTACTTATCCACATAAATATAGGTTAGATTCAGCAGATCAAGCACTAAGCATCTCATATATCAGATCTAATGTTCATTCATTCATCAACAATATAGAGCATCACTAGATCTACTTAATCACATCAAGCACTTAGCCAAGACAAAGATAAATACATAAGAGCGAAGCACAAAGCACTATACACACAGTTACCGTGGTTCACCCCCACCCTGGGGCTACGTCCACAAAGTCTTCTTTATATTATCTTGGTCAAGAAGTTACAAAACGGAGCTCTAATGACCCTTACTTTGCACAGGACAAAAGATCTGCGCAGCTCGCTAGATCCTTCTTCCTTTCTCTTCAACATCAGACTATAACAACCTGCACTTAGCTCTCCGATCTCATGCACAGAGCACTCTAAGATACATTTGATCACACAGATCCAATTACTAGCACTAAGATTTCATTCATACATCACATAGATGTACTACATTACTATCTCCTTTCATCCCCTATTTACATTGCCTATTTATAGATTACAAAATGGGCCTAAACATGGGTAAACCCAAGGGTATACATCCCTTTCCCGTTACATCAACCTAAAACCCTAAAATGGACCCCAAAATAGGTCTTGCTTCCTTATTTTCTACTTCGCATTGCACTCCTTCCTTGGAAAGATGTCACAGTCCCAAAAAGTGGTCAAGTATGACCAAGTACTCTTAAACTTGGTCAAGGGCCAACATGGGTTATGCATGTGAAAAGGAGAGTGAGAGAGGTGACTAGTAGAGGGAGGGAGGCAACAGGAGGAGGTTCACTGCAAGAATGGACATGAGGCCGAGAGAACCAGAGAGGAAACATAAATTGGTGAATGACAGAAATCCCTAGAAGTCTTATCTTCATATCGGTCGAATGAATGTTGGTGGGGGGTGCCATGAAATTTGAAGTGACATTAGCCTGAGGACGAGTACCCTCCGCAGAGCACCTTTGCTGGTTCACATGCATATCCATTAAGTTTCCAGAGGTAGAGCAACACACTACCATAAGTGTGATGGTTAAGGTCAGTCATTCAAATGGTGCGGGGATTAGTTTGGCGACTGGGGACAATAACTGCCCAGGCTGCCAATGCGCCACCTCCCTCACTATTTCTAGATGTCACCCCATCTGGGGGTAGAATGTCTTGTAGAGCCATCTTCTTACGATGAAGAAACAACTGGGTGTCTTGATATTTCCTCGTGTTGATGAAGATGTCAAACATAGGAGAGGCAACACCTTCTTTTGCTAGCCTATCTGCCACCTAGTTGGCTTCTCGACGAACGTGAGAGGTGATGATCGTTAGAGAAGGTCGTAGTAAGGATTTCAAGCTGTTTAAGGGGCCTAGAAGATGCCAACTGGGGGTAATATTTTCAGAATCATTTCCATTAATGATTTTGGTAGCAAGATTAATGATTAATTTAGAATCCCCTTTAATTATAAGGTGAGTGAGTCCTACATTCGCTGCCATTTGGATTCCTCTGACGAGACCCCAGAATTCTGTTGAGTTGTTCATGTCATATCCTAGATGTTCTGCCAGGAGGTACTGAAGATGTCCAAGATTGTCCCTGATGAATGCTCTCTATCCAACTAAACTAGGATTGCCCTTGGATGCCCCATCAAATTTGACTTTGTGGAAATCAGGGGGTGGGGGGGACCAACAATGCGAGCTAGATCGGGACGAAGAATTGCAAGGTTGGGATCCAAAAGGAATGAAGGGAAGGCTTGGATGCCATGATGCAAGAATGGAAATCTATGAGGGTTCCAAGGGAAATTCATCTTGGGTCCAAGATTGGGAAAGGACCGCATCCTAAACATGTTTGTAGATAGTGGACTAGAGGAGATTGGGAGGGGAAGCCTGAGAATGAAAAATATGTCTGTTTCTTTATTTCCAAAGTTTCCAGACAATAAACCCTGGAAGGATTTGCCAGATTTTGTTTAGTATAGGGCTTTGGAAGGATCCATTTCCCCAATTTCTAATGGTATTTATAATGCTATTTCTTTCTCTTCTGTGTTAGCCTCATAATCCTAAAGTTCTATAGTCGAAGTATTTTCTAGTATAAATGATTTTAAAAATTAGTTTATTATAGTTTGTTAGGATAAGAACACCTAGCTTCTATGTAAAGGACACCTATCATACTCATGTGATTATGTGATTGGTTGTTCTCCTAGTTTTTAGTTTAGAGTTGAGCTATATAAACTATCTCCTTCTTCAAGTGAGGTTAAGAAGTAGATTATGAGTTCTCACTTCAGATTGTAATATCTTTTTCCTTATCAATAAAATGACATGTCTGAGGACACTTTGTCAACATGGTATTAGAGCCATAGTGAAATTCTAATGGAAGAGAATTGGTGATGGACTGAGGAAGTAAGGAATTCTCCTTGACATCAATCCGGATCTCTTGAAATTCAAGGACAACGATACTGAGTTTTCCTTCATAATTCAATTTCATCCCCGGATCTCTACAGTCATGCGCCCTCAGAAGGATCGACCCACTCATCACAGATCATGGTATCAACATTGGTATGGCAGCAAAAAAAACAAGCAGGAAGAAAAAACGGAAACCACACAAGTGATGATATTGAGAAACAATAGATGTCGATGAGTGAGATTCCATGTGGTAAGGGAGTTGGAAGGGATTGTCCCCAGATATCTACAGTCATGCGTCTATAGATGGATCGATTAAAAATAACCTCTTGAGAACATTACCTTCAACCATAGGGAATTGTCACTCTCTATTTGAGGCTGATTTTTCTTCAAACCTTTTGGGAGAATTGTCAAGTACTATGGGAAACTTTAACAAATATAAAGATCTTACAAATTACAAGTAATGGGCTAAAAATAATTTCCTCCAGAAGTTTTGAAGGGTGGTTCTTAGTTGTTTACCGATTATGGGCCCACCACGCTTCCGCTGCGCGAATACCAGTAGTTGTTTACCCTTTATTTTCATGGCAACGATAATCACATTATATAGTTTTCGTGAGATTGAAGGTGGGGCAGGGTTTGATGAGCATAGGTGATCCATATCCATAGATCCATTCTGAATCCAAGTTATCCCCAACTCGTCTTCATTCAGCAGGAGGAGGAGGGAGAAATAACGATAAGAAGAAATAGATCGAAAAATAAGAGACAACTTTATATGGAATCTGTTGGAAATATGGAAATAGTAGAGAGGATGCAGAATGTCAAGGTTGTCATTGATGGCAATCGTCTATGGCAGAAGAAGCTAGATGATGACAGAGCAATATCCAAGTGGAGTGATGAAGGGTAGTTGACCTGATAGGAAAATGGTCGAGGTCGAGCGAAAGAAATAAGTTGCAGTCTAAGGAGGTCAATCGATGAAGAATGACAAAGGGAAGATCTAGTCAAAATAGAGTTCGAAGTCATCCGGATATTGAAGAGAGAATCTGAGCCGTAGGATCTGAGAAGAAAACCTGACAGCCGTCAGATCTGCAAAATATGTGAGGGAGATAAGCCATCGAAGAATCGGGGATCGGGACTTTGAAATGTCTAGTTCAATTGACATCGAAAACCTCGAAATCGCGATATGCGATTTCGCGATTTGATCACAGCCGTTAAACCAAGCAGAGATCGTGACCATCCACGTGTAGACAGGAGGCTTCATCGGAGAATCGGGAATCGGAGTTTCACGAGTCTCGTGAACAATGACAACGAAAACCTCGAAATCACGATATGAGATTTCGCAATGTAATCATAGCCGTTGAGCCAAGATTGCACCTGAACCGTTGATTCAACTCACGAAAGCAGACCACGTCAGCAAAGGGACACGTGGCACAACCAGGGAATGACAGGTGTCAGGCAGATTCAACACTTCAGGCACATGAAAGTCACGAATCAGAGTGACACGTGGCAGGATCTAACACGTGTCAAACCACGTGTGACGTCAGCAGAGGCGTCGATGATCGGGACCGTCCATCTAAGGGACAGGTGTCGAAGATCAAGGCACCGTCGGCATATCGGACATCAGGAAATCGGAGTTCCTGAGGTTGAAGGAAACGAGAGATCGAAAGTCTTGAAATCCCAAAGGTATCGAGATCGTCCATTTGAGGGACAGGTGTCGGAAATCAGGAGCGAGTCGGCATATCGCCAATCGGGAAATCGGAGTTCCCAAGGTCAAAAGAAACAGGACATCGGAAGTCCCGAAATCCCGACACAATCGTGACCGTCCATCTGAGAGGATGTGTGGCAGGAGATTGGTGCCATCGACGAAAGGCCCGACAGGAGGTCGTTCATCGACTAATCGGAAATCGGGATATCGGAGATCTCGGGCACAAAGGTTTTGTGCATTTCGAAATCGCGATCCGCAAAATCCCGATGAGTGGGGAACAACTGTCAGCACAGCAGCGAAGGAGGACAGAGGATTAGTGGATGCCAGCTGTCAGAGATAAGGATGCGGTTACAGGTAATGGTCACGTGAACCAGGGTCAGCCAGGGGGGCTGAAACACATCGGGAAATCGGGTATCGGGAATCCCGGAGGCATGTGCATGGTGACTTCGAAAACGCCGAAACCCCGATGAGAGGTTTGACCGAGGTCATGTGTTGACGGTCTTATGGGGCCAAGGCCTATAGCCAGCAGGGCTAGCGCGTGGAAAGGGGCCCATCGATAATCGGGGATTGGAGAGGTGAGAAACTCTCGACATCAGGAAGTGCGAAACCCCGAAACCCCGACGAGAGGTATGGTGACAGTCACATGATAGCTGGTCACATGGACCATTGTGTAGCCGGAAGGGGCTAAAGCTCGGGAAAGGAGCACATCGGGGATCGGAGAATCGGGGGTTCCAAGTACATGTGCATCTTGACACTGAGAATGCCGAAATCGCGATGAGTAAAATCCCAATGGGATCTGAACCGCTGGATCAAGTATTGATCAGAGGGTTGTTGTTATTCCTCACAGTTTAACGCTTCAGTTATGAATCCGTTAAGAGAAACAGACTGATGATGACAAATCGGTTAGCGTTTTAGTTTCCAGGACATGTGTTCTTGTTTCGACAGAGGGAAGGCGAAGTGAACCGTCGGGGAGGCGTATATAAAAGAAAATAAGAGAGACTGAATTGGTTGCTGTTGAAGAGAGAGGGACAGAGCTCTGCAAGTGCGACAGTGGCAGAGGAGAACCTGCGAAGCAGAGAAAAACCGAGAAGGCGCAGCAAAAGAAGGTGAAGCAGAGCAACAGATCAAAGTCAGTAAAACAAAATTTGTGGCTGAGCAGTTAAGAAGATCAGAGATGATGAAGGCAGAGAAGCATAGCAGAAATGGTAAGCAAGCTATATCAGAATAAGCAAATTGGTTTGAGTAAGAATTTTATTAGAGCAATTAGGGCGGTAGGGTGGTGCTCGGGAGGACTGTTGTCCTCAGAAGTTGAAGTAGGTGCTTGAACACAGGAAGTTGCAGCTTCCATATGGTTGCAGCCAGAGAAACTAGGGTGGCAGGGTGGTGCTAGGGGAGACTGATGTCTCTGTCTGCAAGTGGGTGCTTGTAGAATTTGAAGGTTGGTGCCTTCACTCAGTTGGTCCTGAGACAGTTTGGAAGTTGGTGCTTCCACCAGTGGGTGCTGGGATTCTGTGATAGTTGGTGCTCTCAGCAAGTGGGTGCTTGTAGAATTTGAAGGTTGGTGCCTTCACTCAGTTGGTGCTGAGACAGATTGGAAGTTGGTGCTTCCACCCAGTGGCTGCTGGGACTCTGTGAGAGTTGGTGCTTAAAGATGATGAGATGTAAAGTAGTTGGAGCTTGCTTGACATCCTAAGAAGAAGAGGTTTTTTCCCTTTATGGGTTTCCTCGTGAAATATGTGTCTCTGTGTTT
>JZKD02S1601745.1:45846-64490 GCA_000966675.3 Picea glauca | reverse complement strand
CAACACATGGTTGAAAATGAATCTAGAGAAAAGGTTGCTTCTTTGAGAATTGATAATGGAGGCAAATTTACTTCAACTTAATCCAATGATTATTGTCGAAACAATGGAATTAAGAGGAAACTAAAAAATTCCTACATTCCACAACACAATGGAGTTACTTAAAGGATGAACAAAACTCTCATGGGCATGGCAAGATCTATGATGCAGTTTAAAGGGTTGTGCACAAAATATTGGGCTGAAGCAGTCCATACAGTAGTTTATCTCAGAAATCGATAACCTACATCAACTTTAGGTGGACAAACACCTTATGAAGCTTAGTATGATTTTAGGGAAGATTCCATATATCATTGATGTATCGACATCCACCGAAGGAAGATTCCATATTTCACTATGAAATAGATCGAAAAAGAGGAGACAACGATTTTGTGACACAATTGATAATTATGACAAATGTATCTTTTTTTTCAATCTATTTCTTCTTATTGTTATTTCTCCCTCCTGCTGTTGCTGAATGGAGACGAGTTGGGGATAACTTGGATTTAGAATGGATCTCTGGATATGGATCGCCTATGCTCATCAAAATTTTCCCCACCTTCAACCTCACGAAGACCATCGATTGTGATTATTGTTGCCATGAAAATAAAGTGTAGACAATTACTGGTATTCACGCAGCTGAAGCATGGTGGGCCCATAATCGATAAACAACTGTGAACCACCCTTCAAAAATTTTGGAGGAAATGATTTTTAGTCCATTTCTTGCAAGTTGTAAGATCTTTATATTTGTTAACGTTTCCCATAGTACTTGACAATTCTCCCAAAAGATTTGAAGAAAAATCAGCCTCAAGTAGAGAGTGACAATTCCATACGGTTGAAGGTAATGTTCTCAAACAATTATTTTTCATCCATAAAATTTCAAAGTGGAGGCATAAGGACAATGCATCCACGAATTTCTAAGGGCATGCCATATCTTTATGTAATATTTTATTAATTTTGGGTGATTTGTAAAACTTAGCCATTGTTTTTTTTTTGTAAATCCTTTAGTCTTTGATGACTTTAGATCAAGGGGGGGCACATTGTGTTTTTTGTAAAAGGTGTAAAAGGATATTTATTTTGTAAAAGAGATTTTAAATTGTAAGCTTGATGCTCAGAAGTTGAGAAGAGTCCAGTAATATACTCTCTCAAACTCCATTTCCAACGAGACTTTTAAAGGGTCAAGGCCAAGCCCTTAAAAATGCTCTTTTTGCGTGGATTGTGTACACTACTTTTTGGTGCCTTGCATATATGTTTTGGATTTTTGTGGATTATTCACTTGCAATCGTGAAAAAAACATCATGTCTAAATTAATCAATTTACTCACGGAATCAAAAAAATTAGATGGACCCAAGAATTAGAAATCTTGGAGTCGACACATGCATAACACTCTGATCTATAATGAATTATGGCATGATATCTGTGATGGTGATATTGCTCCAACTAAGCCCACCGATGCTACTTCTTTAGCAAAATGGAACTTGAAAGATGAAAAATCACTTGCTTTGCTACGTTCTTCTGTAACTAAACACACGTTTGTTCATATTGACAATTCCAAAGATGCACGGTCTGCTTGGAATCTATTAAAGAATCTTTTTGATACTCCTTTTTCATCTCATAGAGTTGATCTACAAATGAAATTGCTTAAACAAAGATTAACAAACAATGGCGATGTATTAGAATACATTTCAAGGATTAAGAACATTCATCAAGAAATCATCAAAGGTGGTTTTTCTAAACTTGAAGATAGTTTTCTAGTCTCCATTGTAATAAATGGCTTGCCTATATCTTATAAGCATTTTCTGGAGACTTTGCAAATAACTGATAAGTCATCAACAATGAATTTTGATTCACTTAGTGAATTACTATCTCAACATAGTAAAAATTTTGGAAAACAAAAACAACCAGGAGAATATCTTATTTTCACTAAAGCTGAAAGTTCTAAAGGAAGAGGAAAATCAAATTTTGGAAATTTTCAAAATTAGTCTTCTAATCGAGGTCGTGGCAGAGGTCGTATTCAAGGTAGAGGTCGTAACAATTTTCATCAACAAAATTTGCAAATTAATCCTCACAATAATAATCATATTCAGGAAGATGAAGAAATTTGAGTCAATTAAGATGTAAGAGATGTTTAAAGACGGGTAATTATGCATCAAATTGTCTCACAAGCAATGATCAATTGCCAAAGTTTAAGAAGACATCAAATTCAAATTCTCAACAATCAGTTCAATATACAGAGGATCAAGATTACCAGGATGATCAATATGAATATGTTTTTTCAACAGTTCAACATGTAGATTCATTTGAAAATGATTGGATATTGGACACAGGGGCTACTCAACATATGACTTATCGCAGAGACTATTTTTGGAATTATAAAGATGGTCAACTAAATCCCATTTATTTAGCTGATGATACAACTCATATACCTCAAGGAAAAGGTTCAGTGAAAGTATTTCTCCCTAGAATTGGTGAAAAATGGATTTCAAATGTTTAGCATGTACCAACTTTTAAGAAAAAATTGTTATCCATAGTCACAATCAGACAAGTTGGACATCAAATCGCCATGCAAGATGGTTTGGAGAAGATTAATTCAGAGAGGACAACTTGAAAACAATTATGACAGGATATGAAGATGGAAAGTTACTAAGAATGAATGGGAAAGTCATCCAAATAAAGGAAGAGGTTGCAACAACAGTGAATTCCAAAATATCTTCATTCAGATTATGGCATTTTCCATTTGGTCACTTAAACTTTGATAGTATCTTGAAACTTAAGTCCCAAGATTTGGTAAAGGGTTTTCCAAGTTTCAAGAAAGAAAATTCCAAGTGTGAAGCTTGTATTTTTGGAAAGCAAAAGCATAAATCTTTTCCAACCATCTCATGGCTAGCAACAAAGTATTTGGAGTTGATTCACAGTGATATATGTGGTCCAATGGAATATTCTTTCCATGGATGTCGATAATTTGTATTGTTCATTGATGACCACACTAGAATTACATGGGTGTACTTTTTAAAGGCGAAGTCTGAATATTTTGAAAAGTTTGTATATTTTCAACACATGGTTGAAAATGAAACTAGAGAAAAGGTTGCTTCTTTGAGAACTGATAATGGAGGTGAATTCAATTCAACTGAATTCAATGATTATTGTTGAAACAATGGAATTAAGAGGCAAGTGACACATTCCTACACTCCAAAATAGAATGGAGTTACTGAAAGGATGAACAGAACTCTCATGGGCATGGCAAGATCTATGATGCAGTTAAAAGGGTTGAGTAAAAAATATTGGGCTGAAGCAGTCCATACTGCAGTTTATCTTAGAAATCGATCAACTACATCAACTTTAGATGGAAAAACACCTTATGAAGATTGGCACAGTTTTAAACCCAAGGTAAATCATATTAGGGTTTTTGGCTCAACATGTTGTTCTTTAGTTCCTAAGGAAAAGAGGACTAAATTAGAAAACCGAAGTATGAAGTGTACCTTCATTGGATACTTTGATGAAAAGAAAGGGTATAGATTGCTTTCAGATGGAAAATTCATTGTCAGTAGAGATTTAATTTTTGATGAAATTGAAAGTAACAGTTTAGATGAGATTAATCATCTCCTTAGTCGTTTAGAGAAGAAAAACACTAAGGGTAAAGGTAAGTTGAACAAGTCAAAGCAAACATTTTGGTTTGAAAAAGACTTTGTTTCTCGAGAAGACATATCTTTATCAAATAGTTCTTCTGATTCATCGGATAATGAAATGACAAAAAAATCTTTTGATACATAATCTTCAAAGAATATTCTCCAACCTCAGATATTTCAAATGAAAGAAGAGCCTCATTTTTTGAAAATCCTCTTTTCAACAATAATGGTGATTCATATCCTCAATCCCCTCAACAGAAGAAGCCAAAGTGGGACAAACAACTTCTCAAAGATGTTCATTCATATGAAATGAACAAAACAAGAACTAGGGGATCTTCAAGAGCATAAGCAAATTTTGCTCATGCTTCTATTTAACCTACTTCTTTTGCTGAAGCAACTGGACATAAAGAATGGTAGGAAGCAATGATTAATGAATATGATTCAGTACTCGCAAATGGCACTTGGAACTTAGTTGATTTTCCACATGATGTTAATCCCATTGGTTGTAAATGGGTTTATCGAGTAAAGTACAAGCCTAATGGTAAAATTGACAAGTACAAAGCAAGACTTGTTGCTAAAGGTTTTGTTGAACAAGAAGGAATTGATTATGAAGAAACTTTTGCACCCACAACTAAATGGAATACTATGAGAATGGTTATCAATTTGGTTGCACATAATGGTTGGAAATTACATCAAATGGATGTCAAAAGTGCCTTCCTGAATGGTGATCTAAAGGAAGATATTTTCATGACTCAACCACAAGGTTTTGAAGCTAAAGGACAAGAACATAACAGTTGCAAACTTGTGAAGGATTTATATGGTTTGAAACAAGCTCCTCGAGCTTGGTATGCAAAAATGGATGAGTACCTACGGAAGGTGGGTTTTCAACGAAGTGAATCAGATGATACATTGTATTTTCGAATGCAAGATAACCACATGGTGATACTTGTACTCTATGTTGATGACTTAATCATAACAGGAAATAATGAAGCACACATCAAACAGGTTAAGGAAGAACTTAAAGAAGGATTCAAAATGACTGATTTAGGGACACTTTAGCATGATCTTGGAGTCGAAGTATCTCAACATCCTAACCAAATATTTCTTAGTCAAACTAAGTATGCCACTGACTTGTTAAATGAATTTGGCATGGAAGATTGTAAACCTTCTCTTACTCCCATGGAGCAGAAATTGAAACTTTCAAAATTTGAAGGGGAATTGGTAAACAATATAAAGTACATGCAATTGGTTGGAAGTCTCATTTATTTGAAAAATACTCGACCAGATTTGTCATATTCAGTCAGTATAATTTCAAGTTTTATGCAAGAACCAAGGGAAAGTCGCTGAAATTCAACAAAAAAGGTACTAAGATACATTCAAGGTACACAAGATTTTGGTCTTCTTTACAAAATGAACATAATTTTTATACTTCTTGGATATTCAGATGTTGATTTTATAGGTGACATTGATGATAGAACATCCACGTCATGTTATTTAATGAATATGGGTTCAACAACAGTATCTTGGAATTGCAAAAAGTAGACAAAAATTGCCAATTCTTCAGCAGAAGCTGAATACATATCAACTTGGGAAGCAACATGTGAGATTGTATGACTATACAAAATTTTATAGGATATTGGTGAAACTAATAAATCACCTACTACCTTATTGATCGACAGTCAGTCATCAATAAACATGGCCAATAATCCAATATTTCATTCAAAGAATAAACATGTATACACCAAGTACCACTTCATCAGATCACTCATCATCAAAGACATCATCAAGCCTTAGTTTTGTCCATCTGAAGATCAAACTTGATATATTTTTACCAAACCCCTTGGTAGAATAAAGTTCACCAAGTTCAGAGATGAAATTGGTCTTTGTAAAAATGAACTTCTGGATTGAAGGGGGGATTGTTAGCCTCATAATTCTAAAGTTATATAGTCTAAGTATTTTCTAGTATAAATGCTTTTAAAAATTAGTTTATTCTAGTTTGTTAGGATAAGGACACCTAACTTCTATGTAAAGGAGACCTATCATACTCATGTGATTATGTGATTGGTTGTTCTCCTATTTTTTAGTTTAGAGTTGAGATATATAAACTAGCTGCTTCTTCAAGTGAGGTTAAGGAGTAGATTATGAGTTCTCACTTCAGATTGTAATCTCTTTTTCATTATCAATAAAATTACGTGTCTGAGGACACTTTGTCAACATTCTGGTTCTTCTCATATGTTGAGAATCCTGATCCTATATTAGTCCACTGAAAGGACATTGATTGAGGATGTTCTCCATTGTCTCTTCCTATTGTTGACATAGATGGAAAATTGAGGGTCTTATGAACCCTCTCCGCCTTAAATCATCCAAGGTTAATATTTTGTTTTGAACAGGAAGCCAGAGAAAGGTTGAGACTTTTGTCCAGAGCTTGGAATTCCATATTATGTTCCATAGGATTTCTTTCTGTTGATTCTGGAAGTTTTCCTATAGATGATATCCTTCTTTGAGTGTGAACGTTCCATTGGGATTGTGCCCCCATCGGAGAATATTCAGATCCTCACTTATCCGGATCTTCCTCTAGCTTATCATTTCTTTCCAAGGTTGTACATCACAGTCCACCGTCACCTGTATTTCTTATGGGGAGGCTTTCCAGCTCCGCCACGGAGGATGAAGAGGGACATCCAGCCACAGGTCAACTACTTTGTGCTTCTTCCAATCTGCTTGAGCTTGGTAAGGGAAGAGGTTTTCCTTTGATTGTAGAGGGGGAAGTTGTTTCTAGGAGTCCAGCCAAAACATATCACTCTGACCATTTCTAGTTTCCCAAAAGGCATGAGCTTGTATTAGCGGTTGAATTTTCCAGGCCATATTCCATATGTTAGAGCCTACCATCTAATCTGTCAACTGAATGAGTTGAGATTGAGGAGTCTTCGAAGTGTATTATTTTGTCCAAAGTGTGGTCCAAAGTTGTGATGGTGTTTTGAGCCAACACCACCAAATTTTTTCTCCCATCGCGTTATTTAGCTTACCCAAGTCACAGAGGCCGAGTCCTCCCAGAGATTTCGGTTTGCAAACTTTGTCCCAGTTGACAAGGGCCCATTTTTTGTTGGGGTCATGTTCGTGCTAGAGGAAATTTCATTGTAGGTTTCATATACTCTTGATAACATTTTGTAGATCTTCAAGAGCCGAGAACTTGTAGGCAGGGATAACTTGAAGCACCAATTTTAGGAGGACAAGTCTAGTATGGAGGTTGAGGGATATGAAGGTCCAGATTCTGAGGTGAGTAGAGATGGAGAGGAGAAGGGAATCACAGGAATTATTTTGGGCTGTGGAATCTGAAAGGGGGAGACCCAGGTAATGGGAAGGAAGGCAGGAAATTGGTATTTCAAGAAGACGGGAAATATAGAGTTGAAATGTCATGCGGGGGCGGGGGGGTGGTGTTGAAGAAGAAGAGATGTGATTTGTCCAGATTGAAGGAGGTGCCATAGGCTTCACTGAAATCATTGAGGATACTTTTGAGTTTGTTGGCTTCATGAGTTGTGGGAGAGTTCAAGAGCATGGTTTCATCCAAAAATTGGTTGTGGGAGGCAACTGGTTGTATCCCATGCAAAGGGAGACCTTGGAGGATGCCATCCATAATAGAGGCTTTGATAGAATGACCTTGACCTTCTTCCATGATGAAAAAAATAAAATGGGAGAGGGGATATCCTTTCCGAATACCTTGGGTGGGTGAGAACGGTTGTGAGGGGATGTTGTTAACAAGGATGGAGAAAAAAACAGAGCAGATGAGATGCATTACCTAGGCAATCCAGTCCTTATAGAAACCAAAGGCTAGTAGGAGGGCTTTCATGTAATTCCAACTTAGGTTGTCAAAATATTTTGAGAGGTCAAGTTTTGTTGGTTTGGTGTTTTGACTATTTTTTCCAATGAACAAATCCTTTTTTCATACAACAATTATACATTCTATGCTCTTATTTAGCCATTTTTAAATGTATTATCAAACTTTATGCATCAATTCACCATGGAATCGCATGAGGTATGTATAATCATCGTTTTTGCAATGGTTTTATGATTAATTTATCTTCAATTGATTTATTATAGTGATCTAACATTTCTTGTTTGCTTGCAACATGTCAAAATCGCGATCCAACCTTCCATCCAATCCTTCGTCTAGTCCCTTGTCCAGACCTGCATCGGGCACTCGATCCGACATTCCATCCGACACTCAGAGCGCAGAGGAGTTGGCGGTTAGCACATCGACGAGCTTTGATGGATGAATCAAGAACATGGGTTTTATGCCCACTCATGCCCTCTAGCTATGGAGCTCCGCGCATCCAGACTTGGATAGTTGCAGTGACCCCTAAGTGGAGCGCACGAGGCCGTTAAGAAAGATGCCTTCTGTTAAAATGAATTTAATGAAATTACTGTTTTTAGAGAGTGTCAACCCTTCCATTGGTTGACCTCTCAAGCTCTGTAATAATCTATAAATATTGTTTCCTATGCCACGAAGAAAGACACAAATTTTATTTTATACACAGACATTATCTTCATTTTGTTGTATACTTTGTTTTTAATGATCAATGCCAATGTTGCATTAACTCAATGACTACGTTTGCTTGTTGAAGTATTGCCACGACCTTCTGGGGGGCCCACCAGTGGTCTGGGTAGTTGTTTATATCAGTATATATATTTTCATATGTATAATTTCCTCTCATATATCATTTCAGAGTTGCTTGTTTAAATTTCATTCACTATGTATATGTTTTTAATTTCATATTGCTTGTCTAATTCACCTCCCTGTATATCTTGTCTAATTTCCAACTCATTTTCTGAATTGTGTGTATATCATAGAGCATGTGTGGACGTCCATGGTTACTTGTTGATATTTATATTCTTAACATTTTTTTTGCAGGTGGTAGTTCACTTGTGTAGAAGCTGTTTAATTATGTTGTCATGTCTTTTTCTCTCTAGCTGTAAATCACTCTGTAGAGTACTAATTTAGATAGTGTTTATTTATTAACTTGTAATTTCAAATACTCTATGTAGGTTTTCTTTATTTGCTAATTTTTCTTTTATCATCTGCATGATAAGATAGAAGTGGATATTGAGTTATGATTGTCAATAGCATCCTAGTTATAATGCTGAGTTATGATTTTCCATGATACCCTAGTTGTAATTTCAAATTGTGATTTTCAATGTTATTTTAGTTATGGATTTGAGTTATGATTTCTAATTAGCATTAGTTATGAGTTTGTAGGTTTGCAGGGATTATTGATTCTATACAAAGTATTTTCAAATGGTGTCTTAGTTATGAATTTGAATTAGGATTTCTAATTAGTGCTAGTTATGAGTGTGTAGATTTGCTTGAATTAGTGATTATGAGCATAGTATTTTCCAGTAATAGTGTGATAGATAAAATGGTTGATGTTGAATCTCTTCAGCACAATGTTTAAAGATCATATGGATTCCAAGAACATCTAGTGTTTATTTTATGATGGAAAAACTTTCTATAGATTGCCTTATCCATACTTTGCATTTCTATATAGAAGTTAGCATTGAGTTAATTCCACTTGAATTGTCATTAGTAGTTAGATACCATCGTGATGTCATTCACCACCATAGACACAATCATCAAATTTGAATACTATCACAACACTCTTGCTTTCAGTTAGGTAGATTAGTGTTAATTCTTTGCAAGATAGAAATAATTGTGAGTTTTTACTTTAAGAATAGAGTTCACTTGTAAAGATAGTTTTGAAAGATTATTTTCTTACTTGCTTACTTGCTTACTTGCTTGTTCATTCAGAGGTATATTAAATAAATAGATCAAATAGATCAGAAATAGATTACTTGTTATTTTCTTATTCAAATATAGATTGAATAGATAGATTAAATAGATTACTTGTTATTTGCTTATTTAGAGATAGATTAAATAGTTCATAGTCCTAGATTGTTGAAAGCTACTTAGGTCAAATAGTTCATAGTTCTAGAATTTCTTGAAGCTCATTAATTAAAGGTTGATTTACATAGAATATGTTGTTTAAATAGATTTTAAAAGTCATCTTTTTAAAAAGTAGAATTGTAAATTGAAAAGAGTGTTGATCCGTAGGGTAAACCATCTCCTTATCTAGTCAATCTTTCCATTAAATTTTGTTTCTGCCTTGGCTCATACTATGCCACAATTTAATTGATGGAAATTAGTACATATAGAATACCCACCATTTTTAACGTCGTTGTCGGGGAGTTGTCTTAAGGTAGAAAATAGTTAGGAAATAGATTATCTCTGAACTTTAGCACTATTTTGGCAGGGGGGGGGGGACTTTAAGACGAGAGGTAAGAACCTACACATCTGTTATAGCAGGTTCCCCCAAACCCAATGGTAGTTTTTATTTTTGTACTTCTTTCATGAACAAACCTAGGGACCCAAAAGGAAGATATATCAAAACCAAACCAAAACTTTCGATCAAGGTTCCTTCTAACCTTTTTGGAAGAAGGAACACTCCACCCATAAAATTCACAGAACGATACCGTAAAGTAGGGGATAGCTCAACCTAAAGAGCTAAATAAGTCTCTAAAGAGACCAAAACTGGGCAAACTATAAAGCATAAAATTGGAACATCAATAGTAGTGGGACAGGAGGCAAGACCACTCGAGCCTTCATCAGAACCAACCAACACAAACTTTGCCTTTTCACCACCATCATGGGACTCTAACTTTGTAGATATCATTGACCCTGAACATGTGAATGATCGTTTTGGTAGTTCAACCAATATAATTGTATCCCAATTTGAAACAACAAATTTGGCACCAATAGTTTCAACACGCTCGAGTAAAGTCCTGGACATCCAAACAATACATAAATCTTCCTATCAAAGGGATACCCTTCTTGGAAAAGAACCTTGGGACACTTTGTTATCTTCAAGGATAAAACCATTTAGGTATTCTCACTTTGGGAATCAAATCAGTATGGACGATTAGGAGGATCACAATCATGTGAGACATGATGAGGGAGAAGAAGTTGGAAACCAAACACAAACCACCTTTGGGTTTCCAATTTTGGATACCACACAAAATGTCAACATAAAGAACATTCCAATATCTACACTGCCCACCTTTTATGGTAAGAGCAGTGAAGACCCATATACCTTCCTATTTGAGTTTGACATCTTGTGTAGAAGGTACAACTACTTGCAAGATTCCCATAAATTAAAACTTTTTCCTTCCACTCTCAAGGATTTTGCACTAAGATGGTTCATGGGGTTAGGAGAATCCAATATTAGGTCTTGGGAAGACATGAAAGCTATATTTCTTAAGAAATACCAAGACTATTGCAAATCCAAGGATTCTTGTAATGATATTTTTAAAATTCAACAGTTGGAGGATGAGAGTCTCAAAGATTACATGGAACAACTTGATTATACCTCACATAAATCGAAATACCATGACCTTCTAGATGATGAAGTCATGACTCTTTTCCTTAAAGGAGTTTTGGAAGAACATATAGAGACACTTAACCTGATGGAATCAGGTGACATATCCCATAAATCATTCACTGAAATCTACGAAATGTGTATAAATTACTCGAGGAGTAGGGACAAAACTGGGAAGAGTGTTCGGGATCCTTATAGTAGAAACCTAAAAAAAATTAGTTCAGGTGGTATTACAAGGGTAGAGATAGGAAACCTATTGGATAACTTCAAAAGCGATATACTAAGTAAAATAGGTTCCCAGTTGGACACCCTAAATATTAAGAAGAAACAAGAGGAAGAGAATGCAACAATGTGCATATATTGTCCAAGGTGTAGGAGGAAGCATTCCTCAAGGGAGTGCCCATTAGACAACATTTCAGTTTGTGGCTTCTTTACTGAAGATCACCCAACTGAAAAATGCCCATCACTGCTCAGTTTATTAGCCATTTACAGAAATGGGGATCTTGGTGATTCTTCTTATGTACCTAGGATGCCATGGAAGCCTAGGAGCCAACCTACATACCAGGATCTACCATCTCAAGTTTCACCTTATTATCAACAACCACAACAATGGAACTCACCAAATTGGCAAAACTGGTCTCCACAATATGCTTCATACCACCCTTGGCTACAAGGATGGAGAGGAGGGCATACCCAAGGAAATGATTAGGATCCACCTGTTCCTATGCCCACTCATCCTTGCCCATAGTTTCCACTAAATATCCAACAACTTTTGCTAGGTTTTGTTCCCCCACCTTTACCTCCTATTCCATAAAAACCCCAACAATTTCAAAATACAAGCTCCCTAAGACCAACATTGTTACCGACACAACTGATGCCTAACCCGAATAACAAACCAACTCAACCTCTTCAAAATGTTGAGTTAAAAACCTTCCCGACATATGTTATTTCTCTTGTTCCACTACATGAGATTCAACTAAGGTTGGGAAAAGTTCTGGATATACAAAGGCCTTTAGTAGTCATCCGGGAAGAAGAAGAAGAAGAAAATCCTGAACAAACCACAGATGACACTAAGTGGGAAGATTTTATTATTCCCAAACACCAGGAACAAAAGATTCCCCAAAGTGAATCTTCACAGATTACAAAAGCCCCTCCTTATCCAAAAAGATTAGCAATTGAGAAACCAACGATTCGACGAGAATTTGGCATTTTAAATGAATTAAAGAATATTTGTGTCAAAATTCCCCTGTTACAAGCCATAAATAACATTCCAATTTACAGTAAGGTGGTCAAAGAATTGTGTATCAAGAAACCAGGTAGGAAACAAAAAGGTCTTCCAACAATACATTTGATAGGAGAATTGTCTAAATACATATCAGAGAAACCTAGGGTCACAAAGTATGCAAACCCATGGAACCCCGTAGTAACAATAACCATTAATAAGGTTCCCATCGGAAATACTCTCATAGACCTAGGGGAAACCATTAATGTTATGTCTTTTACTACCTTAGAGGAATTACAGTTGAAACCCCTCCTTAGACCTACCCCAACTATTTTGGAATTAGCAGATAAGACAAAAGTTATACCTGAAGGAATCTTGGATGATATCATTGTTATATTAGCATCATGGGAATATCTAGTAGAATTTTTTTTCATTCATTCAAAGGATCCTACTAAAGGGCATCTCGTTATCTTGGGAAGACCTTGGTTGGTCACAACCAATGAATTTATTGGCTATAGAGAAGGTGAAATGACTATCTCTAATGGAATTTATATACAAAATATTACCATATACCCACCAACTCAACTTGTTATGGAGAATCTATGGTGGCTTGAATGTCCATATGAGGATGAGAACTGGGAAGAACCCGTATTGCTTAGTGATCATTCCTGGGCACTTCAGGAGCAAACAACAGAAAATGTGCTAAATCAATTTATTATGCAATCACGTGTGTTGATTTTCCACAATATTTTCCCCAATTTGAGTACATGTTTGGTGAATAATTTTAGGAACAGTTGGACCCATCAACTGTGTCTTCAACATATTTTGTTTTTGAGATAGATGAATCTGCCATATCTTATACCATGCCCTATGAGATTAGTCCTGGGAAATTCCTACATATAAATTATGGATTAGATGAAGATCAACAAGAACAATTAGTAAATGTCCTTAGAGACCAATCGGGGGAATTTTCCTGGGAATATACTGATATGAAGGGTATACACCCTGACACATGCATTCATCACATATATACCTAGGCAGAAGTAACACCTGTTAGGCAACCCCAGATAAGGATGAATCTGACACTAAAGGATATAGTAAAGGAAGAAATACATAAGCTCTTGAATTCCATTTTTATTTATCCAATCTCTGACAGTAAATGGGTATCCCCGCTTGTAGTGGTTGCAAATAAAGTAACTGAAAAATGGAGAATTTGTGTCAACTTCCAGGAACTTAATAAGGCCACTCTTAAGGATTATTTTCCGCTTCCCTTCATTGACCAAGTCTTGGATACCTTGTCAGGGAAGCAATACTTTTCCTTCCTGGATGGATATAGGGTTATAAACCGAATTCTCATAGCTCTCGAGGATCAGGACAAGACTACTTTCACTTGTCCTTGGGGAATCTATGCCTATAGGGTCTTACCATTTGGTTTGTGTAATGATCCTACCACATTTTAATGAGCAATATTAGGGATATTTGTTGACCTCATTCATGATTGTGTGGAAGTGTATATGGATGATTTTACAGTATATGGTAATACTTATTAGGAAGCCCTAGATAATCTGAAGAAATTCCTTATCAGATGCCAAGAAATGAATCTATCCTTAAGTCATGAAAAGTGTAAAATGTTATTAACTGAAGGAGTAGTCTAAGGGCATCATGTTTCATCTGAAGGTATTAAAGTGGATCTTTCTAAGATTGTGGTAATCATCAAAATTCCACCTCCAAAGAATAAAAAAGAGGTAAGAATATTTCTTGGACATGTCGGATAGTATCGGTGATTTATTGAGAATTTTACAAAGATTGTTGCACCAATGTTTGGATTGCTTACAAAAGATGTTGATTTTTTTTGGACTGACCAATGTCAAACCACCTTTGAAAATCTAAAAGATAAATTATATGTGGCACCAATTCTTAGGGGACCCAATTGGGCCCTTCCATTTCACATATCCACTGATGCCTCTGATATTGCAATAGGAGGAGTATTAGGACAAAAAGAAGACCAACAATCCTATTCCATTTACTTTGCGAGTAAGAACTTGTCCCCTACTGAGTTAAAATATATAGTTACCTTAAAGGAATTCTTCGAAGTTGTCCATGCCATCAATAAATTTCGCCATTATATCACAAGATATGTCGTATTTGTACATACATATCACTTTGCCATTAGATTTCTCATGAATAAACCCATTACCAATGGTCGAGTAACTAGGTGGCTCCTGTTATTACAAGAGTTCAATATCACCGTCCTTGACCGACCTGTAAAAGAGAACTTAGTAGTTGATTTTATCTCACGCATTAATCATGAGGCTGATAGTATTCTTGTTGATGATATTTTTCTATATGAGCATCTATTTTCCATCTCCGTAAATACCCCATGGTTTGTAGACATGGAAAATTATTTGGATACTAGAAAGTTACCAGCTCATTTGTCACCTCATGAAAAGCATCGAATTATAGCGCAAAGTGATAACTACTCCTGGGTTGTCCATGACCTTTTTCGTACTACAATTAACTTGATTATTCGTAGATGTGTCCAAGAAGATGAGATACCAGAAATCCTATGAAGTTGTCATGATGGACCATGTGGTGGGCATTTTTTCGACAAATGTACAACATATAAGATTTTACATTCAGGTTACTATTGGCCTAGAATTTTTAAGGATGCTGCCAAATATGTGAGAAGTTGTGATAGCTGTCAGAGGATAGGAAGAGCCACATCAACTGATGAAATTCCCTTACGTGCCCAAGTTATGATAGAACCTTTTGAGAAATGGGCCCTTGATTTTGTAGGACCAATTTCACCCATGTCTCATAAGAAGAATTATATTCTGGTTTGTACAGATTATGTCACCAATTGGGTAGAGGCAAGAGCCTTGTTTAGGGCTACAGGAAAATCTATTGTTGAATTCATTTATGAAGACATCTTTACCCACTTTGGTGTTCCTCATGAAATTGTTACAGACCAGGGCACACAATTCACTTCTAAGTTGATGAAGAAAATAACGGAAAAATATGGGATCAAGCATTGTAAGTCTTCTCCATATCACCCACAAGCTAATGGCCAAGTAGAGTCAATGAACAAAGTATTGTAGACTATCTTAACCAAAACTTTCCAATTACACCATAGAGATTAGGATGATAGACTTCCAGAGGCTTTGTGAGCATATCGTACCACCTGGAGAAACACCACTGGGAATACCCCATATGAACTAGTTTATGGAAAACAAGTGCTTCTACCAATTGAATTCCAAGTAAGGACTTTCTCTATTGTTGCACAATTTGGAATAGACCTAGACGAGGCACAAAAACAACGAGCCCTACAATTGGATGAATTGGATGAGATTAGACAAGATGCTATCCAACGAACAATTTTAGTTCAAAATCATAGGAGCAAGTGGCATGAAAATTTTATTAAGAAGAAACAATTTCAACCTGGTGATTGGGATTTGTTGTTTGATTCCTGATTGGGTCCTTATGAGGTAGTTACCATGCATGATAATGGGGCTGTTAAGATAAAAACAATTGATGATGGACAAGTCTCTTTCGTAGTGAATGGACACTGACTTAAACTTTACTACAAACCCATTTCCAAAGAAGATTTTCTATAGGTCATGTCAGCTGACAAGGCATTGGTCTTGGTGGATGGGGAAGTTTCTTCTCCCTCCCCCTGTTCTTGAAACTTTTTATGAATTCCGATTGTACACATGTAAATAATTTAAAGTGTGTTTTTGCTGATAAACAATTTTAGAGATATTTGCAGGTATTTATTTCACCACAAGGGGACAACTTCAAGGGGACAAAAAGGGAACTATTTTACTTCGAAAGAAGATGTTTCTATATTTGAACTCTATTGTATGCTTAAGCATCAATTGGATAATGAATTTTTATTATGCTTAGAAATTTCTTGTTGTAAAATAACCCCTTTTACAAGATTTATATCTTCCTTTCTCTCAAGGAATCTTTAATGGCAGTTGCTCATAACCTCCACCATTAGAGGACATAAGGAAGTGACACCTTGTCTTATCAAACCTAGAGGTTACTCATACAATTTCCCCAAGAACCCTGATTGGGTGAGTAAAGTATCTTTATGAAAGAGTAGAAAGAAAGTTTGATTAGCGGTTAGCCATGGAAACATCAATATAACTTAAAAAGAAGAAGAAAGTGAGTAGGGATTGAAGATACCTTTCTGTTCTTTTCTAATGGTACCATCGACTACACACTAAAAATGATTGATTATACCATACATTTAGATAGGATATGTCCACTTAAGTATCCCTTACATCAGGACAATCCATAAGGAATACATAAAGAAGAGTCATCCTCTAACTCAAATACCATCCGAGTTCAAAATAAAAAATTTCAGAGCTACCTCCCCATATTCTTGCAAATAGCAATATTTATACAAAAATGTTAAAAGATGGTGGACCAGTCTCTGCTATAAAAGGGTGTAAGAGGCTAACCCGTCAGGATACTGAACATGTCTGCTAGCAGTGGGTACCAGCCTATGGTATGACTAGGTAAACCCGTCGGAGTACTGAACATGCTTGCTTGCAAACCTAGCGAGGGTGATGATCTGACAAACAATAAATAAAATTCCTAAATATTAAAATTTTTCCTGATGTACAACATTACGTGTAGGCAAAGCTGAAAATAAGTATGCATGGTTAAGCAAAGGTCAACGAACTCCATCAATCTGCCATTGGGAACTAACTTTAAGAAAATCCTAAGGCCCTCTCGCCTACCTCTTCTTAACTATACGTAAGATGTTTTGTCCTATAGGTGGGGCCATATTTTAACTGTCTTGTCAGACTAATGTGTGAAATTTATCTCTACACTTGGAAAACTGTAAATCTTAGGCTATTGGGAGAATTGACTGGTTCCCTATATCTTTGATTGTGAGGTGTCAAAATACTTAGGAGTGGGGGAGGGGTTTCCTGAGCTGACAAATGATAAACACTGCCATCTATATTAATATCCATGAGAAGAGGAAGTAGAATCTCTATCAAAAAAAAATTCATATTGTTTTTACAATATTTCGGGATATTAGATCAATAGTTGTTTGTTTTGGTATGCTAAATATTATACTACTGACATCACTGTGTGTGTTATAAGCCTGATGTGAATTTTTATTTTTGTGTTTATACAATGGAAGACTGCTTATATTTAATCGTTCCTTGTGACAATTACATATCAATAACAAACTGCCAAATGCTCACTATCATCTGTATTACAAGCCTATGAAAAGAGGAACAAGTTGTTTTATATTGTTACAGATCGATGAAAAGGAAATAAACAATGGATAATCCTATTCATACTCCTATCCATGCTCCATGCTCCTGTTCATTATGCCTGCCAGAAATTGTCCAAGATAAGTGCTATGGGTGAACGTCCATTTACTATGGGATAATTTCCACTTACACAGGAGGACTGGATGGAGTGCCATCTAGAGGACTGGATGGAGTGCCATCTGGAGGACCGACTGAAGTGCCATATGGAGGATTGGCTGAGGTATTTATATATTGTAAATGATCATGATCACATGCAGGTATGATTGATCAAATTAATTACACCCGTTGCAATGGTAAGTTAGATGAATTGAATGGTGTATTTTTCAAATTCCATTTTGGTAATTGAATTAAACTTATAAATGAATTTTATGATCAAATGTCCAAGTCGAAGACTTGGACATTGATCTAATTCTTACATGATTTCGTTTTCCTCCAAAGTACACACCATTCAAATTCAAACTTAGTGCAATTATGATCACACATGGTGATCGTGTATGACGAATTCTCCCATGATTCAACCGTTTCCATCACAATTGCATTAAGAAACGGGTACTCTGCCTCAATTTCTCATTTCTCTCATCCTCTGTTTGCTGTGTCGCGCTCACCCTCTGCCTGATTTCAGCCTCCTGCTCATCCCTTGCTCTATAACCATGCCCAACCTTTATGAATGATCCTCCTACACCGATCTACTGGCCATTCCAGAATTCACATTGTGTAGAGAAATCTTCCTCCACACGGGTTGGGGACCGTTCCTGGCTAGTCTGCAGGGGCACGACGATGGTGTCTCTCTCCAATTTTCTCTTGGGCTCGACGGGAGACTGGCTCGCATAGGGTCTCTGGTCTTCTTGGTCTCTGATGAATCCATTGCCTCGGTCATGAAATTTCCACGGGTTGGGGATCGGTGGTTCAAACACCATCAATTTCCACGTCCAATGTTAAGCCCTAATATTGGCTCATTACCACTTAATTGGGGCATATTAGATTAGTAATGTTATTTTATTTATGTCGGCTTTAGGCCATTAGTTGTAATTTATATTAGTAATGT
>JZKD02S1601745.1:9032-25417 GCA_000966675.3 Picea glauca | reverse complement strand
ATGAGTTATCAAAAGTTGTGGAGATATGGTATTTGGATCATTACAAACATTTTTTCAAGGTGTTCTTAGCTCCTATTTATGTTCTCCTCTTTTATAAACCATGCCCAATATTCTTGAAGGGAAAATTAGTTGTGTTAGGGCTGATCAACAGTTGGTACATAGGATATGAAAATTATATCCAAATCAATAAGTGCACCTCATCTTTTCATATAGTTCTTAATCAAATCCTATCCTCATTCTTATATTGAGGGCTCCTTATTCTCATGTAGAAGAGGGATTAAGAAAAAGACTAAACCCTAAACTCTATATCAGGAATTCAAAAGATATCATAATAAGAATGCCCATAAGAAGAAGAAGTAGAGTAGGAAGGTGAGAGGGAAGCAATCACTATGCTTGGGAGGCAAATGATCATTCACTATGCTTGGGAGGTAAATGAGCATGGGAATATACCAATACGACTCATACTCAGTGATTCGATTTGGAAGGGGCAGTAAAAAATTGGAATAACATACTCAACGATTCATTTTGGAAGAAAAGGAAGTCAAACAAAAAAATAGAAAACAAATACAGAGTCAACACGAAACTAAATCACTATCCTGCGAGGTGTGAGATCAATAGCTGAATATGGAGGCAAAATAGGGTTTAGAGACTATGTTTTCATACCATGGTTTTTTCCAAGGAAGTCTGTGGAATCGAAATTTATCCCGTGCGCCTCTCCCTCCTCCGTGCGCCCCTCCTTATCCTCCTTCTCCCCTGCTATCCTCTACTCTGCCATGTGTGCCTCCTTCTCCCCTGCTACCATACCCTCCACTATGTGTGTGTGCAGACGTGCAACTATTCGGGCCAGCTGCACCCCTCCCTCCTTCTCCCCTACTAGCCTCCACTCTGTTGTGTGTGCCTCCTTCTCCCCTGCTACCACCCACTCCCTCCTTGCTGGTGGTGGACGTTCATCTTTTCGGGCCTACTCAACAATTGTTAACTCGTGTTTTTGGTTTTTTTTTTTTTTAATGTTGTTTTTTTTTTGTTTGTTTGTTTTTATATTATATATATATATTATCATTGAAAAAGGATTTTCATAATTTGGTTAACATAAAGAATAGGTAAAGGCAAGAGCGTCCAAGAAAGGACACCATGAGTGCGCCTAGGGGCGGGGAGTCGTCTCCCCCCCCTCCATTCTCTGTTGATGATGCTTTCAGGAAGCTCATCAATAGTCAAGGGAAGAAAATCCCCCCTCCCCGAAGTCCCAAAATTCATCAAGAAATTAGATGTTATCCCAGAAATAACATTGTTAGAGGAACAACCCATCAAGATCACCTTGGCATTAGCAGAAAGAGGGTTAGTAGGCCAGTTTATGGGGCTATGAACATCGAAAAAAACTAAGGATGATTGGATCAAGAGGAACTGGAGGCCCCGACTTCAACACAACGTAACCTGCTATCCAGTGGCAAGGGGCTTCTTCGTTTTTGAATTCATATCAAAAGAAGGAACTGGAGGCCCCAAATTCAACACAACATAACCTGCTATCTAGTGGCAAGGGGAATTCTTTGTTTTTGAATCTAGGGGTCCATCATACCCACCAACTGAAAGTTTGCATGTATCTGTACAAAAAAAAGAAACAACTTCAAAATTGGTATTGTGCTTGGATCGCCCCTCATCATCAGGCTTCTACTCTCTACATATGTCTCTAAGGTTATATTCCTTAAAATGTGTAATGGCATCTTTGTCATGATACCCTACTTCATTTTCCATTGTACTCCATCTCTTCTTTTCCCTCTCTATGTCTATCTCTCCTATAGATTTCCATGATGGATTGGAGTGTAGGAGAAGGGGGAACTTGAACCTTAGGCCAATCCAATTTATCTTTTCAACTCAAAGATCACAATATTTTCAACTCAATCAAAGATCACAATATTTTCAACTCTTGTTTCAGTATCATGTTTCTGCCTCTCTTATAACACTCTTAAGGTTAAATTTTGATTCTTCGATTGCTTGATCATATCCATATGTTGCACCTCATATTTGCATATATTTCTTAATCACATCCTAGGTATATTAGTAATCATGGATGTATCTTACCAAATCGTCAAATTTGGATCCTATACAGAATTAAAGGAACACAAGTAATGCATGCTTTCAACATACAGAGGTTTAATTAGAGATTTAATTATGAAATATTTCTTTGCAATCTTGGTAAAATATGACTAGATTGAATTCTACATATTGCATCTCAATATTTTTAAAGTCCATGACCTACTGGACAATATTTTTTACCACTTCAAGCATTAACGATTAGGTTGGACATATTGCCACCAAGAATGCCCATAAGAAGAGAGTCGATGAGATAATATAATAAAGGGGGCATACTCAGATTATGGGCTATATTATGGAAGCTTATTACTCTGCCACACTTCCTACAGATTAGCACAAACTAGGTAGGATCTATTCCACATACTAGGATCTATTCTAGAAAAGTGGTTCATGGATTCCTATCCTCATTCTTATATTGAGGGCTCCTTATTCTCATGTAGAAGAGGGATTAAGAAAAAGACTAAACCCTAAACTCTATATCAGGAATTCAAAAGATATCATAATAAGAATTCCCATAAGAAGAAGAAGCAGAGTAGGAAGGTGAGAGGGAAGAAATCGCTATGCTTGGGAGGTAAATGAGCATGGAAATATACCAATACGACTCATACTCAATGATTCTCTTTGGAAGGGGCAGGAAAAAATTGGAATAACATACTCAACATTTCGTTTTGGAAGAAAAGGAAGTCAAACAAAAAAATAGAAAACAAATACAGAGTCAACACAACACTAAATCACTATCCTGGGAGGTGTGAGATCAATAGCTGAATATGGAGGCAAAATAGGGTTTAGAGACTATTTTTTCATACCATGGTTTTTTCCAGGGAAGTCCGTGGAATCGAAATTTAGCCCCCGAAGGCCTCTCCCTCCTCCATGCGCCTCTCCCTCCTTCTCCCATGATCCTCTCCCTCCTTCTCCTCCTCCTCTCCCTCCTTCTCCCGTGCTCCTATCCCTCCTTATCCTCCTCCTCTCCCTCCTTATCCCCTGCTACCCTCCACTTTATGTGTGTGCCTCCTTCTCCCCTGCTACCCTCCACTCTTGGCTACATGGGCTCTTGTCCTAGATCTTGGATTATTTATTTTTATATTTCTTACCACTATTGTGCTTTTTTGATCTAGAGGATGGGGGTTTATATGGGATGATCCCCCTATATCCAATAATGTGGTAGAAATATCTTCAACTATATCCTTAATTTATATACATTGAGTCCCATGTTCTCCCTACTCTATTCTCTTCACTATTGTTCTCTTCTTTTTAGTGCTAGTGCCAACCTTGTCCACACTCATTTTTCTTTATTATCTCTAATGTAGGGTGTGTGTCCGCATCTCTAATAATTTATAGGGTTGTAAACTATTCATCACTCAGTAATAGGATTCTATATCATGAAACCGTGTGTGGGTGTCTTTATAATTGATCACAAATGAGTAGTTTTACAATCCCGTGATGGGATTAGGGTAATGGTTTCCCTCGTATTTTGTATCATCTCTTTGAGGCACTAGAGAAAAATGTGGAACACTTATATGTTTTCTTTACATATAAAATGTGAGTAATACCTTGATTTATATAATAATATGATGGACCCCTAGATTACCATTGTTTCCACATCCTATTGCCATGTATTATTAATGTATTTTCCTCAAAGACCTAAGACTTTCCTAAGAAATCTTGTTTTAATTGACAAGGTGATAACAAGTGTACAAATTACATTCTATAAATTGTGAACATATGATATGATGGAAAACATTTAGGAGACTTAATAGATCAGGTGTCAGTCATGTATACCCACTGTCACATGTGATGGAACCTACCACTGATGATGCCCCAAGTTACTGCAAATGTCTCTAAATCCTCTTCCCAAAATAATGAGTTCAATTTTATAGGAATATATTCTCTGAAAGGAAGGCATTGAGGTATCTATCATCAATTGGTGTGAAATAAGATTAGGAACATTAATTGAGGTCTTGGACAATAACTTTGAGAGAACAAACCACTAAGTACAACTTGGCACTGGGAAGGTTGATATGGATGGTAAAGATATTTGAGAAATGTCCAATGCAAGCTAAAAACTTCCCTTTAACATRWGCATGACCTAATGATGACCTGGSAAACAATCGACRCCAAAAGGSAYCAATTAWATACACCAATAATYCAAGAGACATTRAAGGRTGTTCCATAAAGACTAGAAGAATAACCAATCATRGAAGTGAAAACTCAAAATCATGGTGTTATCTCCTAAAATAAACTTGTCATTTTATTTGATTTTTAGGTGATAGCATAGTCATGAATAAGTGTCATTTTTAATTTTTTGTGGTTTATGGTCTCCAATCAAAGGGAATAAGTGAGAAATTCCAAAAAAAATTGATTTGTTGTTTATTTCTTTCAAAAATCAAAGAAAATTCTTTTCGGTGGCTAACCATTGTTTTGAAGTTGAGAAGGAGCCATTGAAAAGTCAAGCTTCCGACGGAAAATGTGACTTTTGGAAACAAGAAGGAGCCATCTGTTACCCATGATTTTGGTCATCATGATGATGTATTGATGATGGTGTACTTAGGCTCTTCATAAGAACTTTCTCCTGAGAAAAGTTACTTTCATCTCTCTCCAGAAAACTCATTTTTGAGGGAGGTTCGCAGGCTACTAGTATGTTTGGTTGCGAGAATGCCTGATTCTCGCAGGCTGCCTTAAGCCAGGGTGCGAACTTCTCGCACTGTGTTGAATAGCTAGGGTGCGAAATCTTCCTAAAGCATGGAAAAAGATGAATTCTCGAAGTTTCTAGAAGGGAATCTTCTAGAAGGATGGGCTGGCATTCGAATGGTTATCCTAGTACTGGATTCCCAGATATTGTGGGATCATTCTTATCCAAGTAACTAATTCATTCTCTCCTATATATTGAGGGAATTCTCATGGAAAAGGTTAAGCAAGATTCATTGGAGAATTGGTGAAAGAATTGTGTGAAGGATTGAGCTTGAACAACAACTTGGAGACTCCAGATCTATCAAAAGGAGCTGATTCTCTTCATGCAAAGATTGAGCAAGTGTGTGTGCCGGAGCTAGGGGCCATCGAAAGGAAGTTTGTGACATCAAGGCTCAGGTTGTAATATTTACTTTCCATTAATATGATACAGTGGCATATCCCTTTCCCATAAATCTATTTCCACTTTATTGTGTAATTCCTTGATCATATACATAGGTTGACTGCTGAATATACATTGTGCTATCTTCACTTTGGTTGGTTTGTGTTGTCTTGGTCTTGACTGCACGAGAGAACTGGAGTGAAGCAGGAGCAACAAAGACCATAGGAAGCAATCATAAGGTATGTTATTTGTTCTCACCTCCTATTTAATTCAATGGTCAAAACCCAGGGGAAGAGTCATGTCATGTATTGCTTTGTTCTAGATCTAGGTGGATCTATGGAGATCTGTTAGTGTCCGCACCTATCGATTTATCCTATAACAAAATTGGCGACTCCACTAGGGAGCATCCCATTTTCTTTGTGGCTTTTGGTATTTTTCTGTGGCCATTTTCTCTAGTTTCACTTTTCTCCTGTCCTATCAATCTCTGAGTCTTCAGGATATCCTGATAGACCCTCTGGGTCCAGAGGCCTTTTAAAATTTTGCTTCATTTTCCAAAAATTTGATTATGTTCAGACATTCTCGCACTGCACTTCATTGCATCCTGTGAGAATTGGTAGAGTTCGCATTCTGCCTTTAAGGTCCAGTGCGAGGTTCTCGCACCCTGTTCAAGGGTCACCTGTGAGAATGCTCGCATTGTGTAATACTACCAGCCTGCGAACTCATTTGTTCAATTTTTTGGATTTGAGTTTTGGCATCTTCAACTGCCGAGATCAGTTTAAGTGCCTCATAAGTGTTTCTTGGACCATTGATTTGTGTTTTTCTTGTCTTCGTTTGCGTGTATGAACAGTCTTAGGATTACAAGGCTCTTCTTGTCATTTTTGTCTTAACTTTCTTTTATTGACTTCTCTTGGCAAAACCATTCTCTCTGATTTCAGAATCTGAGTGTGTTTGATTAGTTAAGAACCAGTGATTGGTTGAAAGTTGAGTTTGATTGGTCTTTTTCATTTGCTTATTGTTTGTGAAGATCATTTTTCTTATACAATTGAAAAGACTATATTGGTTTGCTTTTTATTTTTGTTTTCATTGAAAGAGTGGATTGGGTTTTATCATTTCTTTTTCATTGGTTTTTTGATTTTTAGTACTCTCATTGACTTAGTGAGGGTCCTTTTTGAAAAGTGAACAAAATTTTTTTCTTTCAAAAATCGTTTTTGTCTTCAAAAACATTGAAAATTAAATTGCTGAAATTGTTGAAAAAGAAGTGATAGAGTATTGTTATTTGATGTGTGATTTGTTGCATTTGCATTTGAAAGGAAATTTTGCATTGTAGTTCAAAGTTGATCTGAAAAACTTTCTCTTTCCCTCCCATACATAGGATTCATTGAACGAAAAGTGATATATTTCATTCTCATCCATGCATTGTTGGGTCAGAGTCATACAACATAAGTTTCATCTCCGTTTCCTTTGAGTAAACAACAACTCTTAATAACACTGCGCAATCATAAAATTTATCTAGTAACTCTTTTCTAGGGCTCTATTACACCAACATTTATCTAGGATAGCGCTTTTGAGTAGGAAGAGAGATACACTCTCCAAAAGCTCAAAACACACAATAACATCTTGTGTTAGGGAGTGTTAAATTCCATTTGCAACATACTATCCTGGGAAGCCCTTCTCACACAAGGGTCAAGCACGAGGTCGCATTGATATTGGTAGAGTTAATCACCCTGCTTTGTTGATATCAGTGTAGAGATTGCACGTATTACGGGGATCACTCGGAGGTATACCCACAATGAGGAGTGGAAGCCTTTTGAGTTGATTTTGGGCTAGATACCCTGCCCTTGCGTGTGGATCGGACTGTCGACTGTTCCCCCAGGATTTATTGTTGTTGGTGGTGACTTTAGTGGCCTACCTCTCTAGGTTCTTACCCAAGGTGACTGTGAAGGGGAAAGTCTTCACGGTACCTGGAATTGACGTTGACCAAACTCACTCGGGCTCCTTGGAGGGTATACCCACGATTATGTGTGGGAGTTTGCACCAGGGTGTAATTCTGTTAAGCATGTCGTCAGCGTAAATTTTCCACCCTAGCCCAGCCCCTTCTTGTCTTGTTGTTGTGACGTTGGATTTCATCACCAACTAGTGGCTTCGAAATTAGAAGGTCTTGTTTGCTTGGTGTTGCTTCCTAGATTTTTTTTACTAGCGCATGTTGTTTGTTTCTCGAAGTTGACCATAGGATTTTCTTCGCGAATCTTGTTACTCGTTTACAATTGCTCCTCTGTGTCGTTCACATAGAATGCAGGGTTTATCTCCAGAACATCTGGAAGGTTTTCAACCCTTGCCCACAAGCACACCTGGAGGATCTCCTCGGCAAGGTGAAGTCACAGTCGTCACCACACCACAAGTGGAATGAATTGACTCTCTAGAACATTTTCAAATTACTAATACTCGAGAGGACTTTCGACGTCACCCTGATTCCGAGTGACCATTTATGCGATTGAATTCTTCCAGAGAATTAGTTGTTACATCTTTTGGATCACCAGTTGGACCCTTTCCAGGTACAGAAGGCCAAGATCTTTTTTGGTCTACAGCTGTTTTCCGACGCGACCTTTTTGGTCCAAGTTCACCTGTGATTTCTGAAATTAATCCCCCTGTGATTTCTGAAATCTCTGATACAGAGACAGTACCGGTGACTACCACTTATCACTTTACCGTCCCTGCCGAAATGGCCCATCTTGCAGCTACTTCAAGTGTTCCAACCAAGTTTACTGCAGTTATTTTTTCTCCCATCAATACACCGCAAACACCCAACGTCAATCCGACACTACCACCTGGATACCGTGCATTGAATGCTTCCGTTCCTACTCCTGCGCAAACTCCATCCGGCTCTCCTAGTGGTCCTTCTTCTTCTGGGCACTTTATTCCTGGTTTTGTCCCAACACTCCCTCAATTTCCTTTTGGAGGACCTTCTTCGTCCTCTACTAGAAATCCTAATCCTAGTGGCGTTATTCCATCATTCACTCCAACTTATCATTTTCCGGTTGGTGGACAATCTCATCAAGGTAGTATAACTCAACCCCCTCTCAGTTGGAAAATGCCAATTGGAACATTACCCTCAATTGGTACACCACCTTCAATGGGAGGGGCAACCCCACCTTATGGTAAAAACATACCTCCGTCCTTGGCCCAGTATTGGAATCAGTTGATACAAAATCCTCCTCAAATGACTGGGGGGCAGCAGTTTCCAATTGTGTCCATAACACCCCCTAGTATGGGCCAACCATATCCAAGTTCATTCAATCCCATTTGGGGGTCGAATGCTCAAACTCAAGCCCTTGTTCCAGGGTATAATTCTATGAGCTACTATCCTCTCCAACCACCACCGAATATGCCTGGGTCTTCACATTATATGCAGACTTCTTATGGTCCTACTGTTTTGTCGACAGGGCTTCCACTCCAAAGCCACCAGTACCCGCAGGTGAATCGACAGTTACCCTTTCTCGCTACTTTGGATCTTCCAGATTTGTCAAGGATTTTAAATGATCCTATTCGTCACTCTCCCCAATGGCCTGTTATTCCAACCAAGCTTCCATCGAACATTCCTAAATTCGACGGAAAAGTGGGAGAGGACCCAAACAATCACGTTATGACTTTTCACCTATGGTGTTCATCCAACTCATTGATGGATGACTCTATTCGTTTACGTCTTTTTCAACGAACCCTCACAGGTTCTGCTACGAAGTGGTATATTGAATTGCCACGTGGTTTCTTCTCTGACTTCAACACCTTAGCTATGGCTTTCCTTACGCATTACCAGTTACCGATCCGTTATGACACAGGGACAAAATTTTTGACTTCCTTCAAACAAAGCAAAGGCACTCATATATCTGATCACATCCATGAGTGGCGAAGGAGACGACATCTTATTAAACTTGAGCTCCCTGATCAGTTGCTGGCTGAATGGTTTACAAAATCATTTGTGAACGAAATCGGTAAGGAAATTGCCATGGGTGGCGTAGTCACGGAAGATCAGGTTATAAGTCGTGCTCAATATCTTGACCTCATTTATTCACAAACGGGAACCCTTTACGATTTACTACCTGACATACCTCGTCCTAATCCTTCCAGCACTTCGACTACTCCAACTACCTCGCATGCAGCTGATGGTGTGATTGGTACTGCCACTCCCACCGATAAGACTTCTGAGGTAAACGCAGTTCAATCTACCCCAGCTGGTAAAAACAAATCTAAAAAGGGGAGAGGCAAGAATAAGGAGGGAAAAAATAATTCTCAAGCAGAGCAAACCAAAACTATCCCTGTTGACGATCGAGATAAGCACAAACCACAATACCCTTGCCTTATCTGTGGTGACGATCACTACACGAAGGATTTTCCACGACGTGCCGAGGTCACTAAGTTCCTTCAAGGAGCTCCAAAACCACCTGCGCCGGCTGTCTTGTCCCAACCCTTCCTGTCTCAACAACAGGCTCAATTGGTCATTCATGAGCAACCCTCTTCTTCAACTACATCATATGTTTTGATGTGTATTGGCGATTCTAAGCAGAACAATGTTTCACTCACTACTCGAGCCAAATATTATTCTCCCTCTAAGGAGAAGGTTGATGATTTACCCCCTTCCTTGGCACAACCCTCTCCCGCGACTCCACCTACCCACGGTCCTCTTTATCTCAAACGACCGAGCCTCGACACAGTTCTGCGACCCCCCCCAAAGGGTGTCGTTTGGAAATCGGCTTTCAATCCTCATGCTCGCGCAACCCAGAACTACAACATTGTTGAAAATCTGGCACAAGCACCTTCTGCGATGTCAGCCCTTGAAGTCCTTCAGACTTGTCCCGCACAACGAAAGGCACTGTTGAAATCTATCGATGGAATCGATCCGATGGACACGAATTTAATAGTATTTGACTTGGAAGATCACATTCCAAGGTTACCCCCTCAACTTGCGTTCCAGATCCAAGTGGTTGTCTCTGACAAAAATATTTGCCGAGCCGTTATTGACGAGGGTGCCTCAACCTGTGTTATGTCTCTTGCTTGTTGGAAAGCCATTGGCTCTCCTCCTTTGAATGAATCCCAGAACACTCTTAAAGCCTTCAACGACTCCGGTTTTAAGCCCTACGGTGTCCTTCCTTTGTTGTCCATCTCGTTAGAAGGAAAAACGGTCCAAGTCGAAGTGGAAGTCTTTGACGCTCCTCTTGATTATAATCTTTTTCTTGGTAGTAGCTGGATCAATTCCATGCGCACCGTTGTGTCGATAATTTTCCATGTAGTACATTTCCCTCATCAAGGAAAGGTTGTTACCATCGACCACATTACCTTCTTCAATTCTGATACCCGTACTGGCAACGTACCGTTTATTGCTAAAACCCCACCGGGTTATGAGAACGCCAGTGTAGGCCTTTTAAAGGACTCCTCGTTAATGGTCACTTTCCCCATTCCACCGCCCGATGTTCCACGCCCTTCGATTGCTTCTATCAACATGATCTCCACAGTGCCTCACGAACTTCCTGTGTCTCATGACCCCTGGATAGTCCCTAACCCTAGAGATCATCTTCGTTTCGGCGACAAAATGTCGTTAAGTCCAGTTGAATTCGCCTATCAGGCCATTCAATCGGCAACACCTTCTACCCCCTCTCTTGATGAGTTGTCTCCCGATCCTTTTCATTTTATTTTTCCCACTGATGAGATGATCATGTCTATCATGGAGGACACCCCTTGGGATGATGGGCATCATCGTTCCATCCTTTTTCTGGAGCAACATACTCTTGAGAACTACCAACGGATTTCGACTCCGTCGACCGTTGTTGTCATCTCGACCGTTCCCGAGTCTGCACACGATGTGTTTGCCAAAGGGAACTTGAGCAATATCTCGCCCACTATTCCCATTGACATATCCATCAAACCTGGGATTATCGAAAATGTCCACATTGGAGCTTCGTGTTCTTCAGACGAAATCATCACCTACACATCCCTGTTCAAGGAGTTTCGTGACATATTCACCTGGAGTTACGAAGAAATGCCAGGTATCGACCCTGCGATTGTTATACATGAGATAAATACATACCCCGGCGCTAAACCCATCCTGCAACGCCTTCGTCTAGTTCACCCACGTAAAATGACTGCTATAAAACTCGAAGTCGAGAAACTTCTGAAAGCTGGATTTATTTATCCGGTGGCTCTCACAGACTGGGTTTCCAATCTTGTCCCAATTGACAAGAAACAAGGTACGATTCGTGTCTGCATTGATTATAGGGATATTAACAAAGCTTGTCCCAAAGACAACTTTCCTAGCCCCTTCGTCGATCAGATTGTCGACGATTGTGCCGGAAGTGAAATCTTCTCTCTCATGGATGGTTTCTCCGGCTATAATCAAATCAACATTCTTCCTGAGGATCAACATAAGACTGCTTTTATTTGTCCTTGGGGTACTTTTACCTATCAGAAACTTCCTTTCGGTCTTAAGAATGCAGGCGCAACTTTTCAATGTGCTATGTCTTATGCTTTTCATGATATCAAACATATCGTTCAACCCTATTTGAATGATTTACCCACTCATTCTATGCACAGAGTCAATCACCCTACACACCTCCGAGCCATTTCATTCGCTATCGGTTCTATCGTATACGTTTAAATCCTCATAAGTGCGTTTTTTGCGTAGAATCTAGCCGTCTTCTAGGTTTTATCGTTTCACATCAAGGGATTCGGGTGGATCCTTTAAAGGTTGAGGCGATCCTTAATCTCCCTCCTCCTTCTACTATTCGCCAGTTACAAAGTTTGAAGGGGAAAGCAAACTTTCTTCGTCGTTTTATTCCAAATTACACCGTGATCACTCGTGGATTTACGCGGCTATTAAAGAAGAATTCTGAGTTCGTTTGGGATACCATTGCCAACAATGCTTTTGAAGCTTTAAAGTTGTCTCTAACGCGAGCTCCACTTATCTTTCCCCCCGATTACAGTTGCGATTATTTCCTTTACCTTGCTGCCTCAGATTACACCATTGACATGGTTCTCGTCCAAGAGGATGATGCTCACGATGAACATGTTATTTACTACTTGAGTCAAAGTCTCACGCCGACTGAAATCAAGTATCAACATGTCGATAAACTGGCCTTGGCTGCCGTTCAATCCGTCCAACGCTTCCGACACTATATCCTCTCACGCAAGACTACGGTGATTTCTCATTGCAACCCTATGCAACACATTTTGACACGTCAATTGCTAAGGGGAAAATTCTCCAAATGGATTGTGATACTCCAGGAGTTTGACTTGGAATTTGACCGCGCCAAGTCCAAGAAGTCCTTATTTTTTGCTGAGTTGATATGCGATTTTCCCCATTCTGCAACGGAAAATGTAGCAGTTGATTCATTACCCGATAAGTCTCTTTTCCTTATTAGCAATGATGATCTTTGGTATGGGGATATCATTATATATCTCGAAACCCATACTTTCCGGCCAACTTTGTCCAGTACTGAACGACGTCGCATATGCTATCAAGCTCATCAATACATTATCCTCGGGGATACTCTTTATTGTTGGGGGATTGACTCTGTTTTTCTACGTTGTCTAACGTTCCACAAAGCTGAGAAATCTCTGAATGACTGCCATTCTGGAGCATGTGGTGGTCATATGTCTGGGTATGCTACTGCCTAGAAGATCTTACGTGCAGGGTATTTTTTGCCTTCTTTGTTTAACAACTGTATCATCACCGTTCAGAAATGCCATGCTTGCCAGACCTATAATCAGAAAATTCGGTCACATCTTGCTCCTCTTCACCCTGTGGTCTCAGTTGGTCCCTTTATGAAATGGGGCATCGATTTCATGACATGTCACCCTCACTCGACCGGGGGGCATGGTTACATTATTGTAGCCGTCGATTACTTTACGAAATGGGCCGAGGCGATGCCGACATTTGACAACACTGGAAAGACTGCAGCATTATTTCTTTTTAATCATGTCATAGCTCATTTTGGTGTTCCCCAAGATATCGTCACTGATCACGGTAGCCACTTTAGGAATTTTATGATGTACGAACTTACTGAGAAGTTGGGTCTTCGCCATGATAACTCAACACCCTATTATCCACAAGCCAACGGCTAGGTCGAAGCAATCAACAAAGTTCTCACAACTATGCTTCGACAAATGATAGAGATTCATAAATCAAGTTGGCACATAATGTTGTTTTCGGCATTGTGGGCATACCGGACATCCGTTGATCTGAAAATAGAAGTCTAACTTGTTATTCTATGCAAGCACCCTCTACTTCATTAAAATAAACTTTACAGGACCTTGCTTCATGTGTTAAAATATGCAAGATAGATTATGTGCCAAGTTTATGCTTCTTCTTTTAAATGTTTATGTGTGAGGAAAAGTTCTCTTAAATGGTTAAATAAATGCTTTAAATAAAAACACAGCAACATAACTTGCAGTAAATAAACCATCAATCTCACAACAATAACAACATGATAAAGGATTTCACCCCTCTCCGGGCTACATCTCCTTGAGCCTCCATTAATGGACTTGGCTCTCTGGGATTAATTTTTCAAAAGTTCTTTTACAAGATGCTGCTCAACTCCAATGGAAATTTTTACTGTACCATTGGGATCAGAATACATAAAAACCCCAAAAATGACTAATACAACTCTGAAAATGGATCATGGCTCATCCGGGCATGACCTCTTCTACATGTGGCCTAAAGCTTCCCTGAGCTTCTCTGTGGAAAAAACACCTGTAAAAGTCCTCAAAAGCCTCTGAAACCTGTCCCAATGTGTTCAGAGCATAACAATTAGTCAAAAATGACTATTCAGTCACATAAAACAAAATTGGACTCACCAAAACATGTCTTCAATCAATGAGGGCTTCAAGCTCCCTGGAGCTTCCTGAAACTTCAATGGTTAAAAACATGCAAAAGAAGTCTTCAAATGGATTTGAAAATAGTGCCAATGGATTCAGAATGTCCAAAAACCCCTAGCTGGGCTTTTACGACACCTCATTCGGCCAAAAAATGAGGAAGATAGGCCTCCTGCCATTCTCTTCCTTCAAGCTTGCTATCTCTGGTTCGCCAAAACGCACCTCCTGTACGTTGAACCCAGAACACGCTCCAAAACGCGTGCTTAAACCCAACACACATGCATAACTGAAAAATGGTCCAAACTGTAGGACGATTAGGGCGCCTCCAGCCCCTAACCGCCAAGGCCACGGTCACATGGGTCCTCCATATGACTGCGCGCTCAAACAAAAACGGTTAAGATTTTAAACCAACGAAAATACGCCAAATGTCGGCGAATGATTGGTGGGAAATCCATTTGAAAAACCAAACTAAACCCCATGCGCTCTTCGTATGTGGTCATATGTGAAACCATAAACTCGAGGGCTAACTCCGTTGTAATTAAAACCCGCGCCATAGCTCCGTATCCATTTGCAAACGCGCTGGTGGTCATATGGACAAAGAGTGTGACCGCGGGCTGAACCATTTGAAACATGTAAACCTGCACGCGTTTTCCGTATGGAAGTGGTCATATGTATTAAATTAATGGAACCGTGGGTCGGGGCTAAGCCCCGGCCCGACCCCCCGCCATTTACATCATAATTCAAACTTAAATACAATGTAAAACACATAGCTTACAAGTAACACCATGTGGGTTAGTGGTAGCCCACACTCTACCAAAGCATGGAGCCAAAGGGGAGGTCAGGGGTTCGACCCCCATGGACCCCATACAATTTTAAACAACAACCAATAGCCAATAACGGGGTGCCATGTGGCAGCCCATGACTGGGCCACGTGGCACCAAAACACTTGCCCAAAATAATGCCACGTGTCAGAATACCATTCGCCTTCAACTACCAATAAAAAAATGCCACATCATCACATGCCACATTAGCGTATGGACATACGGCCTCTACCATGTCATCGTACGACCCTTCCACGTCAGCCTGTACAGACTGCACAGTCAATGCCCTTTTTTTGCCTGTTTGATGATTCGAACAGATCGTGATATCTCTCACTCCCGACGTCTGTTTGAGACGAAATGAGTTGCGTTAGGTTCGTGATGACGAGGTCTACGCTCAAATTTGTTTTGAGGAAATTCTGAGAACGTTTATTTTTGAGCTAAAATTTGACCCCTGGTCGAGATTTTGATCACACCTTCCCACTGAAAGGCTTTTGGACCCACAAAATCTTATGATTATCTATCTGAGCTTCAATACTCCTCTTCTTTCAAGTTCTATCAACTTATTCTACTTGAAAAGTCTTTTGATAATCACCTTGATACTTTGACATGCCTTGCACTGCAACTGGCTATGTCCCTCAACCACTGCTCTCTGGATGCTGCTGACCCACTGTTCTCTCTGTGCTTGGAAGAATTCCAACCTTCCCACTAAGAATCAAGTCCCTCTTGCGATCTCTTTGACGTCAACACAATCAGCTCTCCAATGGATGCAAAAACTTTCCTGCGACATCTTGTCACAAGCCAAGAAAAGCCATCAATCTTGAAAACAAATTTATGCAAGACTGAAAATGATGCCAACAAAGTCTTTTTGCTCTTCAAACAAATTGTCGCATCTTGTACTTCATCAAAGCACATGGAGTTTTCTTGCATCTTGGTGTACTCAAAATCAACTTACAAGTCAACAAACACCATCGACTAAACATAAGTTGAAAAACATGATCGACACAACATAGTCGTCAGACAATCATCAACATCAGTCAAGACTCATTTGAAACATATCAACCTTCCAAAATGACAAGTCGACATACATGATACACAATCATGTTACAATCATGAATCATTCATGATGAACCATCACCAGGTTCACTGCTTACACATACATAAAAACAAATGTATGTGCATGACTCTTCAACTCTCCTTCCAGTACAAACATAAGTACATAAACCCCGTAACATGTGGGTACATAAGAGCTGAATATGAAAAAGATATATGGCTGTAACAAGTGAACATCATATCCATCCTTTACATCCTCCTGGCGAAGTTGTGCAACAACAAGAATGCCTTCAAACGAATTGCATTCACATGCAAATTGCATCATACAAGTTGTGATAAACTACTGCAACTTGTCATACTCTCAACATAAATGCACACATAAAGATGAAAAGTGCATTTACAACAGAAAATGCAAGCCTTACTTGCTCAAGAAATCCAACCATTTCTTACCAAGCCAACTCAACAGTGACTTTTTCTGCTGAAAATCGTCCTCTTGTGAA
>JZKD02S1601744.1:767101-798035 GCA_000966675.3 Picea glauca | reverse complement strand
ATTTTCATTTTGAATCATCTTGTACTTGAACATTTAAGTGGGGTAAAAGGAGTTTTCCCCCTCGAAGAGGCTTATTATCTGAAATTGTCTCTTTTTCAAGGCGTTGAGTACTTTTTCTGAGGTTTTTCTATGCCATATTGGTATTTGGTTTTTAACACTCTGTGTGTATATATTTTAATTTCTTGCAATACGAAAAATTTATGTGGCATAGCTCATTTGGATGTTGGGTATGTTACAATATGTTCTGCAGAGAGAACGTAAGAGTTCTCTGGTGTAGCGTGGCCCGTCGTGGATGGTCGGGAATGTTACACTTTTAATAATTCTACCATGGTTGACTTAAAGATGATGATCCTAGGAATGTGAACATCGCAGAAATAGAAGGAAAGGGAGACGTAGAAGGACCAGGAGTTGAGCTACCTTTTATTTGGTAGCCAATTAGAATCAATAAAGTTAATATTGGAATAGAGAAAGCACCTAAGCTCGCAAACGTTGGAGATTATTGGGATGATGCCACTATTGACAAGATCACAGAACTACTGCATGAGTATCAGGACTTGTTTCCAACCAAGTTTAATGATATGAAGGGAATTAAAGGGCCCATGGGAGATATGAATATCCCCTGGAAACCAGATGCAAGGACAGTCAATCAGAGACCCTATAGACTGAATCACAAATATAAGCAAAAAGTCAAGATTGAATTAGACAGAATGTTGGAAGCAGGAATCATAGAACCCCTTGAAGAGTTAGAATGGATTAGTCCTATGGTGGTTCAAGATAAGAAGATGGGAGAGATCAGAATCTGTGTAGACTTGAGGAAACTGAATGATGCATGCTTTCATGATCCATTCCCTACATCGTTTACTGACGAAGTGTTATATAATGTGGGAGGATAGGAAGTTTACTCCTTCACAGATGGATTTTTGGGTTATCACCAGATCAATATTTCCATGGAAGATCGTCATAATATCACATTTGCAATTGAATGAGGATCCTACCAGTACATAGTGATGCCTTTTGGATTGAAGAATGAAGTAGCCATATTTTCAAGGGTGGTGGTTGAAGCATTCAAGGAATTTCTACATAAATTTCTAGAAGCATATTTTGATGATTGGACTGTTTTTAGCTTATTGCAAAATCATATTGAATGTTTAAGACTAATGTTGGATAAATACAGGAAATGTTAGATTACCCTGAACATGAATAAGTGAATCTTATTTTCATGCTTTGGAGTGTTGCTAGGCCATATTGTATGTAATCAGGGGTTGATGGTAGATCCGTCCAATATTGCCATTATTGTTGATTTACCTCCTCCTACTTCAGTAAGACAGTTGCACACATACTAGATACTATAAAAATTTCATTAAGGGATATGCACATATTAAAACACCCATGGATAAGTTGTTGAAGAGATATTGTCAGTTTCAATTTACAGAAGAATTCTAGCAGAGCTTCGACACACTGAAACAAAAAATGGTCATTGCGCCTATCCTAGTTTTCCCAGATTGGAGTAAGGAATTTCATGTGCAGGTTGATGCATCCTATATTGAATTAGGATCCATGTTATCACAACCAGGATCATGAGATATTGACCACCCATTAGCATTTTCTAGCAGAAATATTTCAATAGCTGACATAAATTACACTACCACTGAGAGAGAAGGTTTAGCCATGGTGTATGCACTGCAGAAATTTTGGCACTACTTGTTGGGAGGACACTTTAAAATGTTCACTAATCACTCTGCATTGAAATACCTAGTAAACAAGCCAGTGTTGGGGGGAAGAGTATGCAGATGGCTTCTTTTATTCCAGGAATATGATTTTGAGATCGTGGTCAATCCAGGGAGAATGAACAAGGGAACTGACCACTTATCTAGGTTAGAACATAGAGAGGAAACTACTAGCTTGGAGGATACACTACCAGATGCATAGTTGCTGAACATTAGAAAGTTTGATGATCACTTCATCGAGATAGTTCAGTTCCTATCAACAGGAATGACACCTTGCGAATATACAATCATTCAAAAGAAACAACTGGGAGTTCGTGTTGCAGATTTTTCACTTATAGCTGGACAACTATACAAGATGGGACCTGATGAGATTTTAAGAAGATGTATTATGGAGGCAGAGAGACCACTGATTCTGGAAGAGGCACATGAGGGCATCACAGGAGGACACTATGCAGGGAAAGAAACAACAGATAAGGTTCTCAGCGCTGGCCTCTGGTGGCCCACTTTGCACAAATATGATAAGGAATACTACAGAGCCTGCGATGTATGCGAAAGAGTTGGGAAACATTCAAGAAGAGATGAGATTCATCTATCACCTCAGATAACTTTACAAGACTTTGAGAAATGGGAATTGATTTCGTGGGACCTATCAACCCACCAGGGAAGCGCACAGGAGAAAGATACATCATCACTGCGACATATTATTTGAGAAGATGGGAAGAAGCAAGAGAAGTCAAGGACTGTAGTACAACTACAACTACGCCATTCATATTTGATGATATCATAACCAGGTTTGGATGTCCAAAGATCCTGATGAGTGATAAAGGCACACATTTTATTAATAAGACTATTGAAGCCTTGACTCAGGAATTTGAAGTCCACCATCAAAAGTGCACTCCATACCATCCATAGGCAAATGGTATAGTCGAAGCCTTCAATACGATCTTGGAGACAACACTGACTAAAATTTGCAGTGTAAACATGGATGATTGGGGTTTGAGAGTACCTGCATTATGATGGGCCTATAGAACCACTTGCAAGAAGTTGACGATGCAGACTCCCTTTAAGTTGGTTTATGGTCTATCAACAGTCATACCTATGGAATACTTGGTTCCAAATCTAATAATTGCAGCATTTACAGATATGGATGACACTGTCGTTGTGCAAAATAGGCTTGCGCAGTTGGTAGATATGGAAGAAGACAAATTCATTGTAGGATTTCACTAGCAAGTACAAAAGGAATGAGAAAAGGCCCACCATGACAGGCATATCAAGAAGAAATCATTTAAGCAAGGAGATATGGTATTGGTATATGAAAACAAGTTCATAAAGCATCCAAGGAAGTTCAGGACACATTGGATTGGGCCATACGAGGTTGCCTATGTTACAGAAGGAGGAGCTGCGTAGTTGAAGACTTTGAAGGGAGATGGAAGGAAGGTTTGGTGAATGGGAGCAGGTTGAAATTGTACTATGACAACCAACTGCCTTGTAGTGCTTAGTAAAAGTATAAGGAGAAGGGTCTAGGTACTAGGTGTAGTTGAAACTAGGTAATAGACACAAAAAATACAGTCTGCCCAAGGAAGGAAGGGAGGGATAGAGAAAAAAGCACAGGCTGCCTTGTGCAGTCTGAAGTCGAAGAAAAATAGAAGGTTTGGACCTGAAGTGTCTCAGGATGAATCACAGGTGAGTGTTGGGGGCCTGTTGGCTCTTGGTTATGGAAGAAATCAAATATTAAGGAAATAAGGAGAAGTATGAACTGCGCGGAAAACACATTGACTGAGATTGGGTCGAAGTGGTTAAAGAAGAAAAAAAGAAGGAGCGAAGCAAGAGAAATCTATCCATTGAACGAGGAGATCAAGGATGAAATATCATCAAGGAATAAGGATTGTGGAAAACTCAACAAAAGGAAAAATCCACCAATGGATGATTTGGATCACCTCATGGGAAAGAAGGAAATACAAGCTGGGGAAGCCCGAAAAATGTGGGTCAAAGAGGACCTAGGGTTTTGGATCTAGGTTTTTGACACCTAGAATTTGTCATGTAATGCATAAATAAAGGTCTAGAGGACCTGGGATGGGTTCGTTTAGAGATGGTTGTTCATCATTGGTTATTGTTATTGTTCATTGTGTATTGTGCAAGAGAGAAGTGTTGTGTGTGAGAGCATTATGTATTGTAAGATCTTCAGCTGGGTGCAAAGATCAACCCTGCACCTGGGTACATAGGGAAGGGATAAAGAGAAAGAGAGAGAGATATGAAATATAAGAGTGCAAATAGAACTGTATGTTTTCATATAATATCAAGAAACACAGTTCTGTGGACGTAGCCCTAGGGAGAGGGTGAACCACGTATATCCTGTTGTTCTGTGGGATTGGTGTTGTGTTCTTTTACCTTTAGTTATTTTTTTATTTCATAATAGTGTTATATCTAAGATATAACTGTGAGAAGTGGGTTTAAGTTGGTAATTGATATCTAGTTGTTGTGTTTCTATTGTTTTAGATCCACTTTGTGTTTCCTCTGGTTGTAGACACTTGTGTCCTGTAACCCCCTATTGTTATTTTGGGTGAGACTGCATCTGCTTCGTAGGTGTTTCCAAAAGGGCCAGTAGTTAGGGATTGTTGGTGCACTGTTAGAGTTGAATCTTGGGTCTGCCCCTCTGCCAAAAATGCACTTCCTGTGCCCAAAATATATATGTCAATTTGGAATCCATTAGCATTGGTCGATCCATTTCCTGTACTATACTGTTCTTTCTTTCAACAAATCCATTATGTTGAGGTGTCCTAGAAATGGGAATTTCCTTTTCATTCCATGCCTGATGCAGTAGTCCATAAATTACTTTGAAGTGAACTATCCTCCATTATCATATCTTAAGCATTTGATTTTTGAATCCATTTCATTTTCAACCATTTCCTTATAGACCTTGAAGTTTTCAAAATCTTCTTACTTGTTCTTGAGGAAGAAAACTACAGTCATTCTTGTACAATCATCAACTAATAACATAAATTATTTCTCACCTTTGAAACCCTTTGTTGTAGTTGGTCCAAATAGATCAATATGCACAATTTCCAGTGGTCTTGTCGTTGAATATTCCTTTGATTTGAACCTGGTCTTTGTTTTCTTTCCTTGTTGACAATGCCTGCATAAAGTGTTGGTTGGTTTCGTGATCTGGGGCATTTCTCTAACTGCTTCCCTTTTTATGACTTTGAAAAGGTTATCCAAATGTATGTGACCCATTCTTCTGTGCCATAGCCAACTTTCATATTCCTTTTTTAGGCAACACTTTTCATTTCCAATTTCACTTAATACATATATGTTGCTTGAAGTTCTCGCAGTAGTTGCAATCAATTTCCCCAAACCTTCTTTTCTTATCTCACACTTTTGTGAATTGAAAGTAACTTTATGAACTTGGTCACACATTTGAATCACACTTAGAAGATTATGTTTCATATCTTCTACTAGTAGAACATTTTTTGCCTTGGTATTCTTGTTCCCAATTATGACTGTGGCTTTTCCAATGAATTTAGATGAATCATCATTTCCAAAGGAGACTAATCCATCTCTTTCCTTTATTAATGTAAGAAACCTATCTCTATCACCTGTCATGTGTTTTGAACAACCATTGTCAACATAACAACCACATTTCTTCTGCTTAGCTTGTAGAGATATTGTGCATTCTTCATTGATATACTGATTATGCTTTCTTATCCATGTCCTTTTATGAGGTTCTTGTCTGTGATTGTTGTTGTTCTATTGTGTTTCTCTAGGAGGGATTTTCATTCTGCAATATTTGGCCATGTGTCCAAAGTTGTTACATTTGTAGCATTCCACTTTAGTGCTCAAAGATTCAAACCTGTTGTAGCTTCTTCTCTATGTTTCACTAGGCCTTCTTGGATAACCCTTTTGTGTATGACTTTCAAAGTTGTTTATGTTCATGTTTTTATCTCTGTAATTCACATCTTTATGTCCAAAATTATTACATGCATAACATAATCCAAAAAAGATAGATTTATACCTGGGAGTTGAAGATCTTCTGAAAGGAGGTACTCTTATGAATCCTTCTTCTTCCTGAGGCCCATTTGTTTCTATCGGTCGTTGATTCTTAAATCTGAATCTTCTCAATGGAGGAGTGTCCCTGTAATTTTATTTGTAGACCTTCCTATCCCCTTTGATTGTTTCTACATACCCTTTTGGATATGTTTCTTGTTCTGCTGTTTTGGAGATTGATCCCTTTTCTTTCTAATTCTATCCAAGTTCATACTTGTCATGATGAGGTTTTCAAATGCTGACAATGTCATTCAAAACTTTTGAGTTGTACTACATATTTTTCTTTTTAAGATCCTTTCTTAATGTGACAATCTCTGCTTCCAAATTTCAAATTTCCAATGTCTCTTCCTTCTAGTTGTTCTTTGAGTGCTTCTTCAATTCTTTTATCTTCTTAAATTTGAATCTTCAAATTTGTGATCATTTGTTCTAGTTCCTCGGTTTCTTCTTTCTTGTTTAGTTCTGCTTGTAGTTTCTTTTTTTTCTTCTTTTCTCATTTGATAACTTCTATGGTACACAACAATTCTCTTCGATAATCAACTTCTTCCTCTTCATATTCTTCTTCGGCCTCTTCATATTCTTCTTCAGAGTCTTCTACTTCCATGAATAGAACTCTTTTTGTCTCACTGTCACTGACTTCATCTTCATCTGATGATGAGATGTCTTCTTTGGTGCATAAGATTTTCTTAGAAACTTTATTTTTGGTTATTTTGCCTTTATATGTTTGTTTTCTATTTGAGTAACCTTCATCATTTCTCTTTTTCTTATGAGGACATTTGTTAGGAAAATGAACAATACCATCACAATTAAAAAAAATCAAAGGAAGCTTACCTCTATACCTATCATTGGTTCCCTTGTTCAATATTCTGAAAAAGTTGGCCACTTCTTCATCATCTTCTGAGACATCACTGCTGCTGCTATGTTCTTTTTCTTTTTGCTTTCCCTTTTTGGATGCTTTAGAGGTTGCTTCTTTTATATCTAGATTTTCCTGTTCAGTTCTAATTTCATATTCTATGAAGATTCCATGTAGTTCGTCCATGCTTATTTAGTTTAGATCTTCTCTTTCTTCTAGTACTAGTATCTTAGGGTCAAATATCATAGGAAGATATATTAGTATCTTTTGAAAAATTATAGATTCTTTGATTTCTTCTCCCAATCCCGTGATTTCATTTACTGTTTCATCGACTCGTAAAAATTAATCTTCAATATTCTCATATTCCTTCATCTTTAGTTGTTTGAACTAACCGTTGTAAGTTTGAAGCTTTGCTTCTTTGACTTTTGAATCTCCTTCATAAATATTTCGAATTTGTCCCAAATCTCTTTAGTAGATTTATAATGTTTAACTTTGGTGAATACAGATTGTCCAAGACCATTTAGAAGTGCATATGTGGCATTGGAATTATTCTGACCGAGTTTCATTTCTTTTTCATTTCTCGGTGGAACTGTTGCTACTATATATCCATCTGCAATTGATTGCCAAATTTCAAATCCATTTTCCTGTATATATGTCTTCATCCTTATGCTCCAAAATGCATACTTTTGTCCATCAAAATGTGGTATTCCATTTTTATACATGTTGTTTCTCTCCATGATCTACCTTTCAGTGGTTAAACTGATTTCTAAAGGAACCTGCTCTAAAACCAATTGTTGGATTACTGAGAGGGGGGGTGAATCAATAATAGAGAAATGTAATTATTTTTTACCATATAATGCAAGTGTTATATCAATGTAGAATTATCATCCAATATTTGTAGAGTAAATAAAAAATGAACAAATGAACAATCATACACATACATAGTACACCAGTGTTTTTATGTCGAAACCCAAAGTGGGATAAAACCACATAATGATTTTTCTTATATTTCTTGAAGAATTACATTCAATGGAAGCACCAACTACCTTTGTTTTCCTGCTGCAACTGGAAGGAGGCTCCAACCCCCTAGTTTCTTAGGATACAACCTGAGGGAAGCTCCAACTCCCCAATTCTTTGGCTACAACCAGAAGGAGGCTACAACCCCCTATGTTCTCCGGCTACAACCGAAAGGTGGCTACAACCACTTGTCCTTTCCCCATCCAACCGCCCTAACGTATAAGTAGAATGATGGAACCATTGTCACACTATCACTATGAGATATACCATTGTACAATTGTATCAACCTGTACTAGTGACCTGCAGCCAACCTGTACAACTTCCCTGTAATCAATCTGTACCTGAACTGAACATGTATCAACAAAATACAACAAGTACACAACTTGTAGTGTTGTAGCACGTGTATGTATGCATCCTATATGTTATGTAGCCCACGCATGTACATGACCAAATTGTTATGCAGCCTAGGTATGCCTTCTAAAAACTAGGGTTTTCTTTCTCTTGAAAACTTCTAACCCTCTATAATTTTTTCACATAGACCTGTAACCTGTCACTGTATCCAGACTGTATCTGTACCTTGTACCTTTACCCAAAATATCTATATCTCTCCTAGTCATGTTCCTTATAAGTGTGTGTAAGAATTAACAAGTATAATATCCCTCACATGATCCAGAAATAAAACCCTTTCTGGTATTCAACCTTTCAATACATCAACCACTTCACAAATACAATCTTTCAACTATGTACCATAAAAACCCTTAGCCATATGCCAAGAAATACAAGATGTTCCACAACTCTAACAATATGTCTCAATGATAAATTATACCAGCACTTTATTTCTATAGATCTGACTTTATACAGAATATCCCATGTAGCCACTAGTCTCTCTAGCGAGAATCCTCAAATCTCCATAACTATTTCTCAAGCATACATCAAAATCCAACTATTCGTAGAAATAAGACATACATTTTGACCTAGTGGATAGATTTGATGCCTTTGATCACTGTAGACATTCCTAGGAGCTTCTTATTAGAATATAATACCTCAGCATCTTCATATCCTCATATTTCCATGTCTTTTACCTCAGGTACGCAGCTTGTTATACTGATAGCCTGCGTATGTATGTGTCCTTCTGTATTGGTAGCCCACATATGTACGCACCCTATTGTACTACTAGCCCATGTACACCTCAGAAATTAGGGTTTTCAAATATTTGGTGTAATTCTGAGACTTTCTTCGTCAACTCTTCATGCCACCTCAGACTTCTGCCACTTCAGATGTATCAATAAGTGTTTGCAATAAGCCTTACACAACAACATATATTCAATGTGTTCAAGTGTGTTTAAATGAGAGAGCCTTGCCTCTTATTTATACTTTCATGTAGCATTCCACTTTCCTTATTTTAGGGAGTTCTCCATTAACTTTATTATTTAAATAATTTCTTTTGCAAGCACTTTGAATTTTTGGGGCTTCTAGATGACTCATGAGGGTTCTCCAACTTCACATGGCTATAACTCTCTAACCGTGAGGAGTTATGTGACGTTTCACATACCACTGGAAATGGTATGACATGTATTATACATATGGAATAATATTACCTGGAAATATCTCAAAACTCATACCATTATCCATCAACCAACCTTAGGTCCTGTTAGCACTCAAAATATCCTTTTAATTTTTAAGCACCATTCATCAAAATTTGTGTTAATTGTCATTTTCCTTTGTCCTTTTGCTTTTCATAACCTTCAGGTTTTTCATCGATATTTAATAAGATCTCATGGTTGGTTTTTTCTAGATGTCTCATGATTCCTTATCCATGATCTGCACTACAAAATGTTAGAATTCATATTGAATTTCACCTAGTCTTCATATTGTTATTTAAATTATCAACAATGTGGTGTGTGCATACAAGTGAACTAAATGCTTTAGTTCTAAGCCCAGGTCTAAGCTATCATATACTAAATTCTATTTATACCTAATTCAAAGCCTATCGGGTTTGATTTTTCTTTTTAGCCAAACCTTTGGGTCCCACGAGACAATTCTCATTTTAAGTTGATACAAAATCAAGCTACGAATTTAGCCATGAACTAAGTCACCAGTCATGCCTAATTCATAAGCTAACGAGTTGACAATAGGAGTCAAGCCATAAGTTCACATGTATTCCCAATACACATGCCAGGTCGATGAGCCAAGTCAAACCTCAAGTTTGCACAGTAAGCACATTTTATTCAGATTTAAGCCAAACTTCAAAGCCACGAGTTAAGCAATAAGTCGACACGTCCATCATAAAGCGATGGGCTCCTTCTTTATTCTTTATCGATACACTGATTGAAAAAACTTTTTGCCAGATGCCCGATCAAAAATAAAGATGCTTATGGTTGTGCAGGTGTATTGTGATTGAATGGAGTTTGATTCTTTGAGTTTTTTACAGATCAAAGGCACCAGGCCACAAGGAAATAAACATCGTACGAGCATAAATACAAAAGGGTGTATGGCTTGTATGAAGATTGGTTGTTCTTCTGTGTGGCTTCTTTCAGATTACAGGGTACATACAACTTTGAAGATCGTGCTAGCCAAGTCATGAAGAGAAGGATATTATTCAATACAAGGGACCTAGAGGTTTTTCTCTACACAACAAATGCACAGAGCGTCTAAGAGCTAAGTCAAATTTATATGGAGGAAAAGCTCGCTCGATGGCTCATATTGCCATAGTTCATCGATCAAACAGGTTGAAGCTGCCAAGATACGGTTAGAAGCAAAGCATCTACATGATGTTGTTGTTTTTGGTTGGTTCAGACCTTTTGATTTTCCTTCCAAGGATCAAGTTGGTATTAACCACTTTGAGCTATGTGAGCTATTATCGAATGGAGGAATTCCATTTTTGAAGTTTTGATTAAAATCTCAAAAGCCTGCGGTTTTGACAACTTGCCAGGGTGTCAAAGGGATTTCTTAGCGACCGAAACCAGAATTTTTGGTGGCTAATTCTCCCTTGTTTCGTACCCGTAAGCCTCCAAAAGCGCAGAGGCAGACAAAAAGTAAATATTCTGGATCGAAGCATACAATTTTGAAGGCAAGTGATCAAAGGAGGTTTCAAAACAATTAATAACATCAGTTTTGTTAAATATTTCCATCACAAAGGTAAATAGGTTTAAGGTTATCCTATTCGGTTGAAGATCGGTTACAGGTGTTAAAGGAGTAGTCCAAGCTGCCTCATGATCTCCCAGAAGAGTTCTGCAGGTGTCAAAGATATTGAAGATTTTAGATAAGAATCCATATTTTATTCCTTTAGAATAAGATTTGATCCTAAGATTATGTAAAGTTGTTATGCTAGTGCTATCTTTAGTATATCAGATCCATTTCTATAGGATATTGGTTTTATTGTAAAGGATATAAATCCTATGACTTCTAAGGAAGACTGGTTCAACTTTGGATACTTTTCCATACCTGTACTCCGAGACTTCTCATTTCATATCAGTAATATAAGATTCTTTTTCCATTATTGTTCAGATTCTCATCTTCTACCTATTTTGTACTTGCACTTGAGTATTATATTCATGTTGTTCATGTTTGTCTAATGATTTATAACTGTCATCTTATCATTGCATTGATTAGTTAGAATTGCAAGTATTCTTTACCTATTGTAATTGGCCATTCATATATACTTTGTGTGTATGTTTCTGTTGGTATAATAAAGTATTCTCCATACATCCACTTTTTATAAACTCTCTGAATAACAGTGGTTGAAATCCTTGTCCATATGAGTGTGTTTATGCATGTTTTGAGTGAGTGAGGTTTGATTAAGTCATCTAACTTGATCCATTTTTATAAATCATTGAGATATTAGTTAAGTTACCAGGCTTCTTCGAGCCACAACCTAGAAGGACTCTTGGAGTGATAACAAATTGGCGCCGCAACCGGGGAGAGGAGATTGAAGCTCATCTTCCCTAGGAGATGGAAAAGATCCATCTTTGATGATAGACAAAGTTTGGACACTATTTGGTTTTGATCATCTATTTGGTGACTCCATGAAGGACGAATTCAGTGGCAACTCCATAGTTCATAAATCTGTTGGCGACTCCACAATATTCAAATGTCAAAATCATTGGATTTTCTTTTGGCTTGGAGGTTTCCACCTCTTGACTTCTATTCAGTTCTTGGTTTCCCACATCCAGTACCTAATATGTCAAAATGGGGATATTTTTTGCCTATCTTCAGAGAGGGGAAAGAAGACAATCCTGCAGAACACCTCCTAAAGTTTCATGAATTCATGGATCTACTAGACCTACAACATGAAGATGTTCATGCATTCATTGTATGGTGATGCACGCCAATGGTATTTATCTTTACCTCCTTCCAACATTTCATCATTGAAGGATTTTGACAGAGTATTCACTGAGCACTGCAAAAAATATTTTTCAGATGAGTTTGCATTTGATAATTGTTGTGAGGAATATGAATTACATTATAAGGTTGAAGATGTAAATAGAGAAGAATCTCTCCCTCATCATCTACATCATCTCTCTAATGATCTTCACGATTATGTTCTTTCCCATCAACATGAACTAGAAATGGATAATAAAGGAGCTGAAGGTTCTCCTATTAACAATATTTCTGATTTTCATCACTCTGAAGAGTTAGTTTCTTTAGTTATGAATCATGAGAATCATTTTTCTATTGGTCAAATATCCATTGAAATTAGTAAGACTAGCCCACATTTTTCATTTTTACAAATGAAGGAAAATTGTAGCAGACATGAGGAGGTATATTTACAGAGATCGTCAATTAACAAAGAGAAACAACAAGAGGGTTGTCTTTCTCCTTATGTACATTTTATTTCCAATTTCAATGGAAAGACTGATGATGATGAGGAAGAAGGTGATGTCATTTCAGATCTGCTTCGAATCCCTATGGTTGATAAATCTATGCAAAAATATTCATCTCTGTCATTAGAATTTTATCCTGATGATCCCATATTTGACAAGTACAGTGATGAGGAAGAAGATTTTAAAGTTTATGAAGGCTTGTGGGCTAATGAAATTTCATCTACTTATCAACAAAGAGATGATCAGAAATGTATGCATGCTATGATTGATGATACTTATGAGTCTTTCGTTCATAATTCAAATGAATATCTCCTAAGTTTTGAAACATATTTCAAAGATATCATTGAAGGAGAGCAGACAAGTTCAGATCAACAATTGATCATGCATTTTTCCCCAACAAATATTGACTAGTCTACATTCAGCATTGAGATCAGTGAGGGAAGCCAGCAACAACATTTAAGTTCTCAGTTAGATCAGCAACAAGATGAGGTATTTATATTTGAATTTTATGATCCTGTTGCTGATTATCTGGAGTTTATGAACAACATAGATGTTAAAACAATTATGTCATATGAAAGTTGGATCTATCATTTTTTTCATCTACATTTCTGCATGCTATGGTTTCTTATATTTTTCGGGTCAAGATTAAGGATGATATCAATAAATATGTTTCTTACATGGATTCATTAGAAGCATGAATTCACTTGATAAGGATAAGTACATTTGATTAGTGTAGGAGTAGGCAGAAGAATAAGCTCTCCCTACGAGTAGAAGATTCTTGTTAGTTGTTGGTTTGTTTAATAAGCAGAGCAGGTTGCAAGTTTTCATGGGATCAATTGCACAGACCAGATGATTCCATTTCCCAATGGTAAAGGTGACTGGAACTAATAGGTTCTTGGAAACCTCTCAGGGAGGTCTCCATCCCAATTGGAGCCAGATGTTAGTGCTCAAAATATCCTTTTAATTTTTAAGCACCATTCAACAAAATTTATGTTAATTGGCATTTTCCTTTGGCCTTTTGCTTGTCATAGCCTTCAAATTTTTCATCAAGCTTTAATAAGCTCTCATGGTCAGTTTTTGCTAGACGTCTCATGATTCCTTATCCATGATCTGCACTGCAAAATGTTAGAATTCATATTGAATTTCACCTTGTCTTCATATTGTTATTTAAATTATCAACAATGTGGTGTGTGCATACAATTGAACTAAATGATATAGTTCTAAGCCCATGTCTAAGCTATCATATACTAAATTTTGTTTATACCTAAGTCAAATACTATCAGGTTTGATTTTTCATTTTATCCAAACCTTAGGGTCCCATAAGACAATTCTCATTTTAAGTTGATACAAAATCAATCTATGAAGTAAGCCACGAGCTAAGTCATCGGTCATCCTTAATTCATAAGATAACGAGTCAACAATAGGATTCAAGCCATAAGTTCACATGCAGTCCCAATACACAAGCTAGGTCGATGAGCCAAGTCAAACCTCAAGTTTTCATAGTAAGCACATGAATTTTATTCATAGTTAAGACAAAATTCAAAGCCACGAGTTAAGCAATAAGTCGACATGTCCATCATAAAGCACTGAGCTCCATCTTGATTTTGTATCGATACACTGACTGAAAAAACTTTCTACCAGATGCTCGATCAAAAATAAAGATTCTTATGGTTGTGTAGGTGTCTTGTGATTGAACAGAGTTTGATTCTTTGAGCTTTTGACAGATCAGAGGCATCGAGCCACAAGGAAATAAACACCATACGAGTAGAAATACAAAAGGGCATAGGGTTTGTATGAAGATTGGTTGTTCTTCTGTGTGGTTTCTTTTAGATTGCAAGGTACATATAGCTTTGAAGATCATGCTAGAAAAGTTACAAAGAGGAGGATCCTTTTCAATACAAGGGACCGAGAGGTTTTTCTCTACACAACAAATGCACAAAGCGTCTAAGCGCTAAGTCAAATTTATATAGAGGAAAAGCTCGCTGGATGGCTCATCTTGCCATAATTCATCTATCAAACAGGTTGAAGCTGCCAAGATACGGTTAGAAGCAAAGCATCCACACGATGTTGTTGTTTTTGGTTGGCTCAGACCTTTTGATTTTCCTTCCAAGGATCAAGTTAGTATTAACCACTTTTAGTTGTGTGAGCTATTATCGAATGGAGGAATTCCATTTTTGAAGTTTTGATTAAAATCTCAAAAGCTTGCAGTTTCGACAGTTTTCCAGGGTATCAAAGGGATTTCTTAGTCACCGAAACTAGCATTTTCGGTGGATAATTATCCCTTGTTTCATACTCGTAAGCCGCCAAAAGCACAGAGACAGGCAAAAAGTAAATATTTTGGCTCGAAGCATACAATTTTGAAGGCAAGTAATCAAAGGAGGTTTCAAAACAATTATTAGCATCAATTTTGTTAAATATTTCCATCACAAAGGTAAATAGGTTTAAGGTTATCCTATTCGGTTGAAGATCAGTTATAGGTGTTAAAGAAGCAGTCCAAGCTGCCTCATCATCTCCCAGAAGAATTCTATAGGTGTCGAAGATATTGAAGATTTTAGATAAGAATCCAGATTTGATTCCTTTAGAATAGGATTTGATCCTAAGATTATGTAAAGTTGTTATGCTAGTATATCTTTAGTATATCAGATCCATTTCTATAGGATCTTGGTTTTATTGTAAAGGCTATAAAGCTTATGACTTCTAAGGAAGAGTGGTTTGACTTTAGAGACTTTTCCATACTTGTACTCTCAAACTTCTCATTTAATATCAGTAATATAAGCTTATTTTGCCATTATTGTTCATATTCTCATCTTCTACCTATTTTGTACTTGCACTTGAATATTATATTCATTTTGTTCATGTTTTTCTAATGCCTGATAACTGTCATATTATCAGTGCATTGATTAGTTAGAATTGCAAGTATTCTTTACCTATTGTAATTGGCCATTCATATATACTTTGTGTGTATCTTTCTGCTGGTATAATAAAGTATTCTCCATACATCCACTTTTTATAAACTCTCTGAACAAAAGTGGTTGAAATCCTTGTCCATCTGATTATGTTTATGCATGTTTTGAGTGAGTGAGGTTTGATTAAATCATCCAACTTGATTCATTTTTATAAATCATTGAGATATTAGTTAAGTTACCAGGCTTCTTTGAGCCACAACCTAGAAGGACTCCTGGAGTGATAACAGGTCCATTGCCCAAACCATTATTCTACCAGAATTCACTACCGAAACTTCTTCAAGGGTTGACATCAATGACAACCAACCCAATTAATCAATAAAAGAGGAGTGGGAGTGACTAGTTTAGTGCAAGGAATAAAGGAGGGTTTTTTTATTTTGATAAGAGATAACCTGTTGTGCTTAATTATCTCTTTTAGTAGTGTCCACCCAAATCTGAGGCCGAGCCATGAGGACATGGGCATGGATCTCATCCTTAAGGCCACAGATAAAACATTCTTGGAAAAAAACTCAGACATGCCCTTTGTATGAAAATCCACTTGCTCAAAGGAAGCTATAAAGTATTCCACTGTGCCAGATTGTTTCAACTTTGTCAAACGAACTAAATGGTTGGTGTGAGTGTCAAATCATTCATAAATCTCTGCTACAAAGTGTGTCCAAGCCAAATACCCTTGGCGAGCATTTTTCCTCCATTCACACCATTGCCAACGTTCTTAATCTAAATGGAGAACACCATACTGGAGTTTGGCCAACTCACCCGTAATGCCATACAAAGAGAAATAATGTTCCATTTGATTTACCCATCCAGTGGGATCCAAGCCATACAATTTGGTCACATCCACACATGAAAGGCATAGGTCATGCTGAAAATGATGGGAATGAGAGGAAGTTTCATCTTCGTTGTGCAAAGGTGGTTCAGATGAGTGAAGATATGCAGGGATATGCAACTTGGCGCAGATCATTGTAGTGACAGATTCAAGATGGGTATAAATGTCTTATTTGAGTTCTTGTTTGAGGTCCTTGATTGTGGAAGTGATGGAGGAATTCATGTTTTTATTGATGGTGGTAATATTGGCACTGATTTGTCTCACTACTTGTTGGGTTTCTATTAAATTAGAGTGCAAGGTATTGAAGCGAGATTCCAAGTCTTGGCTACGGGTGTGGGCCATGATGAAGAGGGAACACGAAAAGGGGTGGGTGGGACCACACCGAAAATGGGTTATGGGTGAAGTGTATCAAAATGATCATGGTGATGAGTTGAATCCAATGGGGAAAAGCCCAAATAAGGGTTCCAACAATAGTACTTGACCCAATATCTCATGGACCCAACTAATGAGGCTAGATCGTGCCCTTAGCCGTACTTCCCAACTATCCAGGTATTAGAGAGTATCTTCATGAGTGTTGTTATTGGTGTCACTATGGAATTTAGGCGATCGATTGGTTTATCTATGGAGGGCTTGAGGAGATCTAGGTTGATCCTTATATAGGTGGTGTCTGATGCGCTAACACTTGAAGGGGTACCAACAGGGGTTACAAGGGTGGCCAATAGATGTGAACTTAAGTACCACTTGTGTTTCCTATGTGTATGAATCCCTGACCACAGGTTTATGCATGTAATGACAGATCTCTATAGCTTAAAGACGTCAGAATACGACTCTACCCTGTAAAAACAATTAACCCACAATTTTCTACCGAGGAAGGTTCTCTGATACCACTTGTAATATTCCATATATAAAATAGTATGCATAACATAAATAATTAGCTATAAATGGAAGATAAACAACAATATAACCAAAACAACACCACAATAATACCAAAATGATACCAGAATAACACCAAAAAGAGCACTTTGATTACTGAGAGCAATGTTCACTTGTCTCTTCGAGGGGGAAACCTTCAACATAGTAGAGCTCTATTACAATAATATCCAAGACAAAACTTTGCATACCCTCTACTCCTATTTATACTAAATATGTCTATCAAAAGAACAATCTAGAGGAATATCCTTCTTAAAGCAGAAGCTTCTATTAGGTATTCTTACATTGGACTTATTATTCCTTATTGTTAGGCTTTATTAATATTGACCTTTATTACATGGAAATATATTATTCTACCTACGTGAGGGGTTAGGTCCCTAAAAATAACACTGAAAATACATTGTACTAGGACTAGACATCATCAATAGTAACCTATGAATGGGGCCAACGTTGATTTTTTTTCAAACTATTTATGTATGCACTAGAATTTGACATGGATAGACTATTCACATGCCTTAATTATATGGGAGGGTTTCTGGACTCAAATTTGACTCACACACCCATTTCTTTCCATCATCAATTCATCATGTAAACCATAAACCCTATATTTCTTTCAAATTATTACACAAATTGGTTGACACAAGTTTTAAGTTTGCATCAACCTTTCTTCTTTTTTATTTTAGGTTCTACATTATATATTATACAATATTGTATGTGTGTCATAGTTGTAATGAAAAATCCCTTTTTTTTCATTCATTGTTTAATCAACACCATACAAATATTTCCTTCCAGTACTATATTCAGGAACATGTGTATCATCCAAAGAATTTTGAAAGGAACAATGAAAATACATTGTACTAGGACTAGACATGGGAAACAATGACCTATGAATGGGGCCAACATTGAATATTTTTCAAACTTTTTCTGTATGCACTGAAATTTCACATGGATACACTATTTGCATGCATTAATGATATGGTGTGGTTTTTGGACTCAAATTTGACTCACACACCCACTTGTTTCCATCATCATTTCATCATGTAAACCATAAACCCTATACTTCTTTCAAAGTGCACAAATTGGTTTACATCCGTTTTAATTTTGTAACATCCTTTCTTCATTTTTCTCCCAGGTTCTACACTGTATATACAATGTATTTGTGATGAGAAATCCCTCTTTTCGTTCATTTTTTAATCATCACCATAAAAATATGCCCTTGCAGTACTAGATGTGGGAACGCGTGTACTGTCAAACTAATTTTAAAAGGAACAACAAAAAGACATTGTACTAGGACTAGACATGGGCAACAATGACCTTTGAATGGGGCCAACATTGAAATTTTTTCAAACTGTTTCTGTATGCACTGAAATTTCACATGGATAGACTATTCACATGTCTTAATGATATGGGAGGGTTTCTGGACTCAAATTTTACTCACACACCCACTTTTTTCCATCATCATTCATCATGTAAAGCACAAACCCTATATTTCTTTCAAATTAGTACACAAATTGGTTGACACAAGTTTTAAGTTTGCATCACCCTTTCTTCATTTTTCTTTTAGGTTCTACATTTTATATTATACAATGTATGTGTTTCATAGTTTTGATGAAAAATCCCTCTTTTTCATTCATTGTTTAATCAACACCATAAAAATATGTCCTTGCAGTACTAGATGTGAGAACGTGTGTATTGTAGAATGAATTTTGAAAGGAACAACAAAAATACATTGTCGACAAGTTATATCCACTATCTTCACGTTCATCACTCTTGAAACAACCTGTCCTAGTTTCAAATAGGGCTCAAACAGGTTATGTTCAGACACATTTAATTATTTGTACAAATATCCACAAAATTTTGATTATTATTAAGTTTGTAAAATTACATCTAACTGTTATAGTTTCAGTATACTGAAAATGGAAATATAGTGTTTCCATTTTTTTTTGTTGAAGACAAACACATTTTTAAACAAATTCAATTTTTTAAGCAATAGAAATATTAAATTCTTAAATTAAAGTGTTATACGTTTGTTAAACAATATTTAAAATTTCATAAAGTAAGTAGTTTAGATCCTTCTTAAATTCCATATTTTATAAAGGTGGAGAGGACTCCCTTACCTTGACATATTGTTTCAAAATAAAATGTTTATCACTAAAAACTTCGTGTAATAATTGTTTTTGCAATTCCTTGATTCAATAAGTATCGATGAATTATAGTAATTTTGAATGCAAGAGATTTGCAATTTAATGAAACATTAAAAACTACTAAAAACTAAAAAAAATCAAATTTGATGATGTCCTCATAAAAAAATTTCAATTCTAATCAAATATGTCTTTCATATCAAATACTTATATACATAATTGTATTCAGTGTAGTTTCATTCCTAATATCATATTAAATCAATGTATACATAATAACATCTATTTTATTATGACTAAATAAACATTATCTTGTGACAAAATATTATGAAATATAGTGTTGTAGGTATCATCTTCATAAGTTGGAATGAAAAGGCCTCCAAAACTATTCCTTTTACCAAGAATAATATTACCTTTTGTGAGAGTTACTTTGGGATCTTGAAGCTCTCGGATTTAAGCTTGTGCTAGAAATGCTGAATTTTTTTATGGTGCATCCCTGTCAACCATGCATTACATTTGTCCCATAATATTGACTCTTGACATACAATTGTCAAAACCCTGTCTTGACTCATATTTATTTATAATTGTCAAAGCCATGTAGCAATGCATCCAATTCATTAACATGTTGTTGAAGTTGTGCATTAAAAGGATTGCCCTCAACCCTTCATTAAGAAAGTAGAATTTGGTTTCAAAGTCATTTTTTCTTATCTCTATTGTTTCTTTCCACCATATTATTCATTATCAGAGGAAATTTGTGGTGTGAAGAATGCATGCCTTCCATCAAAGAATTTGTCCATTATCCCCTATAGTGGGATACCAAATTCCAAACCCTTCCAACAACATTTTAACACTCTACAACTCAATAATTAACTTGAAATAAGAATGAGCATCATACTAGTTATCAACACTAATGAGCATACATGGGGAAATGATCAAAATATTGGTGAATGATGGAAAAATAAAACACATTAGGTTCTCCCCACTAGAAGAGAATATGTTTGCATGGGATTTGGCATAAACCTTATCAATCATACATTGAATTTGGTGGGAACTCTATCGATAGGGTTTGAATATTTTTGCAGATATCAAGCCAGTAAACTTCCACATGCGCACAAGGAGAGCTCGATATAGTAAACCCCCACATACACACAAGGAGATAGAGACCTTGGCCATTGCAGCACAAGGAGATAGTGACCCTGTCCATTTCGGCGAAAAGATATAGTGACCCTGGCCACTGTGGCATAAGAAGATAGTGACCTCTTCCACTGTGGTGCAAGGAGACAAAGACCATCTTGAGCCACTACATGCGTAAGGAGATAGAGACCTTGACCTCAAGCCAATATTCATAAGGAACCAAGAATGGTGAGTAATTTCATTCCGAGAGTTTCGATTTGGAAAATGAATGAATAAATTTGGACTCCTTATTTCCACACAAATGTTTGAATAAGAGGTCTTTAGGATTCCAAAATATCAAAATCCATAATCAGATACTTAACATTTCAATAGGTTTATGATGATGCTCATAATAAATTTAGGTTTTGATCAGATGGCTATGGTTCTTCCATGATTGTTTGGTCTGATATTGGTTCACAACAATGGGAAATATCATCATTGTGCTCTGCATGATCAACATTTTCTTCATTTGTGACCTATTCTTCACAAATGTTTACAGTATCAAAGAGCTGGTTGTTTAGGGTACGGAGGCTCTAAAAATTTTGTGAGAATTTTTTGTAACATTGCACATCTGACACAACCGCACCCTCACTGGCATGCCTACTACCACCAGGACCTTCTTTTTCGCTGGCCCAAAGAGCTAAAGTGATCCTCAAACCCCTTATCGGGATTTTTTTTTCGCACCCACAGAATGCTTTCCTGACGATCTCTTTTTGTCTATCAGAGCATCGGACCTCGCGTGATCGTGAGTCCTGCGCTCACGACATTGGGTCTTGCAAATCCCCGAACCCCGATGAATATTCTTCAAATGCTTACCTTACTCCTATAGGGAATTTCCCCGTCGGGAAATCGGCCTTTGCGCTGTCGAGATCCACTTCTCTCACGGATCCCCGATTCTCGATTCTCGATAGCACTCGCTGCACCCTTTAGCCCCCCTCTGGCTAACTCTTTTCACATGTGACCAGTTGATCTACAAGACCATGGTCCTTTCCCCTATCGAGATTTCGCCATTCGCGGAATCGAAATGCGTAGAACTCACGCCCTCGGAATCTCCGATTCTCCGATTCCCGACGCCACCTGGCGTTGGCCCACTGCAACGCTCGACCTTTCAACACCTATCCTCCACTGAAGCACTAGGACTGTGGGACCATCGCATTTCAGGATTTCGCGGCTTCTCCTGTCATGAATTTCTCGTCACCGAGAATCCCGAAATGCCGAACCCTGATGCACGTGTGAACACTTTCCTCCGCATCACCGTTTCCTCATCGCTCTATCGGGTATCGTGAAATCATGATTTCTAATGCAACTATTCCCTTGTATGCGGAAACCCCAAAATTCCGAACCCCAACTCTCCGGGATCCCTCGCCACGTGTTCCTGCTGTGATCAACGGCTCTGATCCTATCGAGAAATCACGGATCGTGATTTCATTATGCAAGTGTTTCACGACTCCGGAAACCCCGATGCTCCAAATGCTGACTTGTTCGTATCTCCTGCCACGCGTCCTCACCAATGGAAGGTTCAAACCTCCCGTCGGGAAATCACGGATCGTGATTCCAATATGCAAGAGTTCTGTGTCCTCGAAAACTTCGATTTTCCGATGAGCTGAACTTCGAATCTCCTTCGGATGTCTGACACGTGTCCAGCCAAGATCAACGACTGAGATCCTTTCTCAGGATTTCGATAACTACATGGTCTCGATTCTCACCCTATGAAAAACCCGATGACACCAATATCCCGATGTCTCCTCCGGGTTCTTCCTCTTTGCTCCTTCGGGCTTAAACCCTGCGCAACTTCCTGAGATCTAACAGTTGACGGGAAAACAACCACTGATCCAACGATGCACCGAACTTTCGAGCTCGACTTGGGTATGGTCGTAACTTCCTTGCACCTCCGCAAGATCCAACAGCTGACGAGTTTTACCAATCTCCCCCTGTAGATCCTGACCGTTGATTTCCTTCCCCCTTGGGGATTTCCTGGCACAAAATCTCCTATGCAACCCTTCAATAATTCTAAAGGCCTCTCTTCCTCCTGAGTTTTCTTCACACTTCTCGGTCTCTAAGAAAAGAGATCTCTTTGCGCGCACTCCTTGCGGCTACCCTGCAAACACTTCAAGTGTTCGAACTCCTTTTGACTCTGCGCACACCTGCAGCAACAGTCTTCTGTCTCCTTTGCTCAGAATTACAACTGAGACTTCTTCTTCAGCCTGTGCACACCTTGCACGGCTTCAACAACCCACTTCTACTTCTGGATGAATGAGAACAAGTGTTAAACTATCGAGCCTTCATCAATGCACTCCTTGAGGATGAATTCCACTGTACACCTTGCAGGAATCTCCTGGCTCAGACAGAGAAACAATTGAAACTCATTCCATCTCCCCTTCAGACTTCAGGTTTCAAACATGAAACCAAATGCACAGCACATATAAAGCAAATGCATATCAAGAAACAAACATTCATAAACACATGAACAATATACACAGAGAAACAACACCAACCATGAGTTTGAATCAGAACTTCATTCTATTAATTCAACATCTGTACATGGGTGTTCTTCATACAATTCTCTGCATGATCTTCTCTTCTGAATGCTTGATTATTGTTACAATGTACAAAGGAGGGTGTCTATATCCATTTTCCCTCTCGAACTCTAAAATTGTCTAATCTGGAAATAAAATCCTATCTACTTGCATTAAATCTACTAAATGCCTCCTATCTATTTTAGACAAGAGCGTAAGGCTCGAGGTCTGCTACAATACAACAAGCGCTCCTTCATAAATGTTTCATTGAAGGATATGGCGCTTCATCTTTAATGAAAATTCAAAAAGTTATCAAGCTTATATGTCATGTGTTTAAAAACACATGTGCTGGCTCCACGCTGGCTTTGGTAGTCGCGATGCTCCTGCATCAACATCCACCTTCTGATTTTCATGGTAGTGTTTGACTGTAGAATACTTTAACTCATCATTCAATTTGTATCCCAATAATTCTATTGTACAAGACAAGATCCTTTCAAGGGATTTTTTCAAACCTGCTATGTGTCTTTCACAAGAAATCTTAACTTTGATTGTAGGGCTTTCATGAACATCATTATTCATAGGAAAACTATAAAAGTCACATATTATGGTTCTATCCCCATTTCTCCTCAGTTTGCATGGTTTCTTTGCATTGTTTCCATCATGCATTTCAAATTGCGCAACTTCAATCTTAGGGATATCCATGTCTAGTCTGGTTAAACAACCATTTTCAGCTTCATCATTTAGGTGATATCTTTCTAGTCTTCCAAATAAATATTTATCCACAATATAATCACCCTTTCTTTCATCATGAACGGGGTATTCATCTTTGAAAACTTTCTAACCATCATTTAAATATGGTCATCCTCATGCTTAAATGATGTTAGGTCTCCATAGTGTTGTGGAAAATACCCCTATTCTCGGATAGGAATGAATTCTATAGTAAAAATAGATGCCCATTTCATGTTACCACATTTTATGCCTCGTCATGATTCCCTTCATCAATTATGGAGCTGATTCTAGAATATGGGGTACTCCTGGGAAGTTCGTATGCCACTTCAACCCAATTTGAAACTAATACTTTTCCCAAAATTGAATTTGTGAAGTCCTCTATGATGATATCTTCACCCTTATCACCACATACCTACAACAAGCCTGCAAGATGATCAATTTCAGACTTATTCTCCTCCTGGTGATCATTCTCAAATTCTGGTGTTTCATCAAAACATAATAAATATGATCTACTTCTTTTCTTTCTAGAACATAAATCCAAACCTAAACACATATTAGGGGTGTTGTAGTCTTGTTCTTATTGGTATGAAATATCTATGATATGCTCTCTGTATCTATTTATTCCTTATGTACATTTAGAGTTCCTTTCCATGTTCCATTTATCCTCATTATTGCTGCAACGAAATTGTCCTTCAGAGACATCACCCTGCAATTATTTTTTATAGAGCTTCAGATTTGGATCATTTGCTTCCTCTTAGACATAAGTATTATAATCATGGTGTTTCATCAATAAGTCCTCAAGGTTACTACTATATTGACCTTTTGGGTCTACAATTCCTTCTTTGATGATGCCATCATTTCTACCCTTTTCAATCTCTTTAATGACATGTCATGACTGTCAAATATATAGGAAAACTTAAATAACTCACTTCTATATAATTAATTCCACCATACAAATAATTTTTCCATGCCAAAATATTCTATTTGATTGAGAAATAAATTCCAGATTAAACATTGAAGGCCTTGAACATCTTTGTTCTTTAATATATCTAACAACTACAATAAAGACATTTTTCTTTGCCCCAATTTATATCTTATCTATATATTTTTATTTTATTATAGTAACTCCCTTTTGTTTTATCTCAATAACAATATTTTAAGTACCATTGTTGGGGTTGTTGTTGGGTTTAAGAGATAGATTTATCTCTTGGTACATGTCATTGTGAATACTTTTGAATAATTATACTATTGTAACCAATATCTACAGTCTTCAGTAGTAAGTTCCCATCGCTTTACTACTACATGACAACTTAGTTCACTATCTTACGACCCTCACACTAAATATATTTATGGTTTTGGATATTGATAGGAAAGGGTTTAGATGTATAACTATGGAATTCTAATCTCTCAACATATTTTCAATAAAAAATGTTTAAAGGATTGACAGCATCAACTAGAATAAGGAACCTTTGTTTTTAAATGTAGGCATAAAAATTGAAGATAAGGATGATACCTCATAAGTAGATAAGGATGACAACTCATAAGAAGGTGATCTCAGACTTGGTGATTGTCTAAGGACTCATAGTCTAACATTGCAAATTTCATCACCTTTCTTTTTCATTTCTTTTGGATCAAAGACATGGGAACTATATGAACTTATAAGAGGAATTCCCCACAAATGAAGGACAAAAAATTGTATCCAAGGAAAATTGAGGACCTTTGTTAGTTCAAATATGACACTTTGCAGAGGATCATCAATTTTATTTCAAAATGTAACTTTAGTTCTCAATGGTTTGACCAAAACTCATAAAATTAGAAAAAGGAAACCGCCCCTTCAATTATATGAAAATTCAAAAAAGAAGACAACCTTTGTGATTGAAAGTGATAAATTGGACCTTGGAATAACAAAAGTAAAGTACTAAGAGAGTTGACTGCCAATAAAGGAATTATTGTAATGTTCAATGGGATGAAAGTTTTTAAATTAGAAAAAGCATTCTCAACATTATCTTGAAGCTACACTAGAGCGCCAACATTAGGAGTGTCCAAGAGAACATTCTCCCCATGTATTGGCAAGGTTAAGAATTTCCAGAGAACATAGAAATTTGAAATCCTTGTGTGACATTCTTCTTATGAAACAAGGATTTGTATCATTTTTTTTTTATTATAATATTGTTATTTTCAGTGTTTGATGCGAACACATTTATTCACAACATGTGGGTTCATAATTAAAAAAATCCCTTTATGAATCCCCTGTGATCCTTATGAGTATTTAAGATGTGTATGGTAGTATCTATAATCATAAAAATTTACTATGTTATAAATGATGACATTTGATTCAATGTTGTATAGGTATTTTTAAAATTTGGGTCATTTTGCTTCCATTTATCTAGATAATTAGTTCATACTTTTTTTCATTAGCAGTGCACACATAATAATATATCAAGAAATTATTTCTTTGCGTAAAACCTCTTGCTCCTTCTCATAGCTAGTTTTCATCAAAGTTGATATTCTTGTATTTCATTTTCCTTTTACATGGTTTAAACAGTCGAGTCAAACTGCCATCAGTTTAACGATCACTCCTTTGAGTAATAATAGCCTAAAAGAAAGCGCTAATTAAAATTTATCTAGAAAATTTTCTAGGGCTCTTCAAACTCATCTTAGCTTAGGTGTAGAGATTTGGAATAGGATTCTGAGAATAACTTTCCAAATATGCTAAAAAAACATAAATATTTCAGTTAGGGAGTGAAATCCAGTTGCTATATCACTAACTTTGGGGAGCCCTTCTAACAAAAGGGTCAAGCATGAGGTCGCATTGGGGCCAACAGAGTAATCAACCTTGCTTTGTTGGTCTTGGTGTCACATGTCGATTCCCCCCCCCTCTGATTTGGTATAGTAGATGGTACCATAGAGGCCATAATATTTTAGACTTCCTATCCAAGGTGAAAGCATAGGGAAGGTAGTGTTGTACCTGGGATTGACGTTGGCTAGACTCACTCGGACTCCTTGGAGGGTTTCCCATTGCTTGGTGAGATAACTTGCACCAGGGCATTAGTTTGTTAAGAAGATTGTCAACGTAACTTTCCCACTCGCCAAAACTCAACCCCTTTGCGCATCAATCCTGTGATGTTGGATTCAATCACCAACTAGTGCTTCTTTGTGAGAAGGTTTGTTTGCATGCTTGATTCCTAGATTAATTAGCGTGTGTTGTGTTTTTATCCTTAGTTGGCCTTAGGATTGATTCTATGTCTAATAAAGTAGCAACATTCCATTGTCCCTCGAAAGAATTGATACAAAAGGCTTGAGAATCCTTTTATAGTTGTTTTCTTTAAAGTATCAAAAACATTAAGAAAAACGATTTCATTGTTTTAGACTTTCAAAAAAATCCCAACTTCTACCATCCATCTGTTTTCCTTCTTCAAGGATTTCATACAATAAAAAAAAGCATTGAAAGAAACATCAATGCTTGTCATAAAGAGTCATAGTTATAAGACTTTAGAATAAGTGAAAAAATCAAAACCAGGGTTCATGAATATAAGTAGAGTGTCCTGAAGAATATTTAAGTATTTCCCATGTTCCTTTTTCTAGTGCCACTCCTTCTTCAAATAATTTGTTAGCTTCCTTGTTTATGTCCCTATAAACATGAGAAAAAGAGATATGAGTGACAAATGCTTGAAAATTATAAATTTCAATGAGAAAAGGTTGTAGAATGAAGTTACTAAAGGTGAATTATCCTTTCATCAATTGAATGACTAGTAGTGAATCTTTAAAAATATGAATTTGAAGAACTCCTCTTTCCTAAGCCAACAATAGAGCTAGTTTTAGGGCCATAAGTTAAAAAAACCATTTTTTTGGAGCCATTCCATCTTTTAATGATATACAATGGCTTTGGTAAAGGTAGATAACTCCCCAACCCCACCTTTATAAGGATTTCCTTGTAATGCACCATCGCCCAAGGAAATTATTTATTTATTACTTCTTTTGTAGAATGTTTGCGGGATTGGGAATTTGTAGGTTGAGGGAAAGAATAAATAATGTTTAACCTTTGAGAGAAAAATTTAAGAGGTAGGGTACCCACACCCTCAAAGAGTTTGGAGTTCTTGGCCAACCATATTCCCCAATAAATAGAAAGTGGGAGGGATTTTTAACTTTTAGTTTTCTTGTTCTCACACCATCATGTGAGAGATTCTTAGATGGACTCCGCTCTCCATACATTATGGATATTTTTGATCCCCTTATCTTCCACCAAACTTTCTTAGAGTAGGGGAAAGACAAGAGAAGGTGGGAGTTAGCTTCAATTTTAGATTCATAGAGACAACACCTACCAGGGCCTTCAAAACTTATTTTCTATAGGATGTGCCAAGTTAGAGATTTATTATTTAAGAAAAGCCACAATTTTATTTATTTATCTAGCTAGGAATTTCAATTTCTAGTTTAATTTCTATGACCAAAAAAGTGGGATCTCACCTCCCACTACTATAAGTGATTTACAACCTAGCCTTTGTTCATATTCCCTAAAAGGATTAAAATACCATACAAGTTGATCCTCCTCATCACCAAGTCTTATAAAGAATATTTTTAAGCATTATTGTGAAGTCCTTGAATATTTCTACATGATCCTCCCTAAAACCTAAATCTCTCCAAGAGAGCTATTATTGCCAATTACAGGATTCAATGGGTTCTTTTGCAATTTTCCTTAGAGTGTTGAAGCATGTATGATTTATTTAATGAATGAGGGGAATAGGTAAATTTAATGATTCTATGATTCTTACCCACAATTCCAACCCTAATTGAACATTGTCTCCCTTTCCAACATGCCATACTAGGAAATTTCCAATCAGGGGGAATGATGTCATAATTGGTTTTCAAATAACCAAGGCATTTTGGTATTTTTTAACATGATTTATTACCTATTCCTCCACTAATTCTAGAGCTATGTATTTATCCTTTATGAGTTGCACACATAATTTGGTACCTTGGATGAGAATCCAAACATTTTTATCAACTAAATACTTTAATAGAAAGAATATATTCTTGAGACCCCATCCTTCTTGTGATTGTTTCTCACTCTCACTCAACAAAATGAAATAGTAACAAAAATAACTTATCCACTCTAAGCAACCTTTAGGTATATAGGAAAGGGGCATCGAGTAAATTGGAATGGCCTCTAGAACTAATTTGACAAGGATTAGTCTACCTCCATGTGAGATCCATCGGTTGCACCAAAAATTAATATTTTTTTACAGTTTTTCTATCAACCACTACCAGTCACCTTTTAGACACAAATTGGCCTTCATATTGAAAGCTAAGTATTTCAAATGAGCATTGAAATCCACAATGAGAAAGGGAAAATGCTAGGATATGTAATATTTTTAACCTCCAAGAATCCCTAATAGGAAATCGGGCTTAGGAAGATCATCTATAGTTTAGTATTAAGAAGATCATCTAAAACCATATCTTTGGACCTCTTATCTAGGAGAATCACTCACTATTACTTTTCTTCCAATTTTGAATTTGGTATTTGTTTTCCTTTGATTCAGGGATGGGAATGTTTTTCTCCATGTTTGAGTCTTGTAACATCCCACTCTGGCGCACTGAGAAAACTTATTCTTTGAGGACACTTGCTCGCAAGTGATCCAGATTATTATGCTATTAAAAATTTTGATTTTGATTATGAGGCGTTATGGTTGATGACATGTTGTTTTACTACATTGACATAGACAGGTGCTATTGACTTGGTTTTACTGAGTGTGCATGGTTTTGGACCTTGAGGATGTGGATGCATCGATGGAACCCCTTGGACTCCGGATCGAGTCAGGGAGTGTGCCATTGGGGTTGATTGTTTTACTATGATATTAGTGCATCTGATTAGATGATATGATGTGGATATGTTCTGACATGATTTGTTGATGATGCAGGCGGACGATAGCTTTCCGACCAGACCCACATATGGAGTAAAGGGGTCACACACGACTACCAGAGATGTTGAGGGAGAGGTGTGGATAGCAGCCCTGCCACAGCCTACTAGCACTCCCGCATTTAAGGAATACACATTTAAGAGATTTCTAATTTTAAACTTTAGCAATTTCATAATAGGGAAAGCCTTTAAAGCCTATAAGGGAATCTAGGGACACCTAGGAGTGATTCTAGGAGTAACTCTAGGTGGGTGAAGGAAATAAAGATAATTACTTAATTAAATAAATTAATTAATGGAGAAATGAAGGGGATGGGTGACACTTGTACATAGAAGAATTTTTAGGAATTTATTTCAAAAACTTTAAGTAAATGAGATTTTAGGAAAGAGAGGAAGTGGGAAATTCTATATAATGAAGGAAGGAGAAGGAGAAAGGATCATCTTCTGTTGGCATAACGTTATCCTGCAGAAATATTGACTTGACTGATTTACTTGTCGGGAGTTGGGATACCCAGCTCGGAGAGGAGTGGTAGCTCGGCCTTGTGAGGCGAGCTAGGAGCTAGATGAAACCTCTGGATAGTGCGTGTGGCCCCTTTGCGACTTGGGGGGATAAGGGGGAAGAAAAGTACCCCTAGCATTGACTGGGAGGTACCAGTGAAGTCTCAACGATCGACGAGTAGGAGTTGCATGGAGCCCATGGATGAAAGTCAGAGCGGGCGAGCAGGCAACGGTACACTTTCTTTGTTGAATGGTAGAATGTTGTAGGTTTTATGATTGGATCTGCATGTTGATTATGTAAGTAGATTGGATGTTTAGATTGATAGCTGAAATCTTCTTAGCCTAGCTGATTGATTGGTTGATTGATTCCCATGACCTTCATTTCCGCATTTCGTGACCGCCCTGTTTGTTGATTGTGACCTTGAGGTTGTTTATCCTTCGTCCCTAGCTCACCAGACCTCACCTGAGCAGTCAGCCAGGAGCTTGATCTACATTCGTTGCCTTAGCGTTAAAAGACCTATGGATCTCAACGCCCTACTTTTCTATACAAGGATGGTGAAGAGAAGGTGAACCTATCCGCCATCTACCTTTGTTGTTGTCCTTGCCTGATTGTTGACTTGCGCATTCCAGTATGACCTCTGTGTATGGATTATCTTGCTTCCTTGTTGTTTATTTTTCTGTGCCTTGAATGATAGAAGCCTGCGAACATTTCGATTAGTTATCCTTATGGCCCTGGCATTCTCTTACTGTTGTTAGCACCTTATATTGGTATCCCGAGATGTGAAAGGCATT
>JZKD02S1601744.1:700081-750217 GCA_000966675.3 Picea glauca | reverse complement strand
GTACTTGAACATTTTAAGTGGGGTAAAAGGAGGTTGCCCCCTCGAAGAGGCTTATTATCTGAAATTATCTCAGTTTCAAGGCGTTGAGTACTTTTCCTGTGGTTTTTCCATGCTAAATTGATGTTTGGTTCTTAACAGAGTGTTGACGAGTGTTGTAAGTAGCTTTAGGCACATGATTGGAACACCTACATGCATTTGGTTGGCATGTCGAAGGTTCTAGTCGGGTTCGTCAAGGTCAATGTGTCGTGAGGGGTAAACGGTCCCTTAGCTTGTAGGTGTGTCATGTCGCGTCGGGCGGGTAGTCATTTCTCCTCGTTCTCCTATGCATGTGTCATCCAGTTGCCCTTGTGCCAGTGTGTGGAGTCTTAGTTGTTGGTGTCTGATTTATGGGCGTGGTGCTCGCTGTCAGCTTTGTCATCTAGTTGTAATCATCGTTGTTTTCCTGTTCTTGTCAAAAAAAAAAAGAACATTGCATTGTTGTTTCTCTTGTAGATGTAACGATGGGTTCGTCACAAGTCTCTTTGGGGTCTTTCTCATCTAGGAACCCTAGGCCTTTGATAATCATTCCTCTCAAAATATATGTTTCCATGTTCCTCAGTATGAGGTTGTGCTTGGTAGTCTTAGATACTTGGGAGTCATTATGGGGATTTGGTCCAATTTACTTCCATATAAAAGTTCTATAATTCCTAGAGAAATGCATCCAATAGTTTCATTACCTACCAATCCATCCAAAGGATGATAGGGGGAGGATAGGGAATCAATATCCTTGAAAGGATAGGAATTAATTCACTATATTGAGTCTTGGTTATGCTTTATAAACCTACCTTCCAAGACCCAAAGATAAATTTATCAAAAAAATAAATTCAATAATAGGGGGAGGAGGAGATTTTTTCTTACTCAATTTCTAAGAGAGATCAATCATATTCTTTCGATCCAAGATATGCAAATCTTGTTGACCATTTTCCTCCTTTATTATGTTATCGACATATATTTTTCTTTGAAAATTGTTTTTAAGGTTCACATAGAGGGGATGGTCATCTATGGAGTCTGATCAAAATATTTCTTTCCTTAAATATCCTTACAAACCCATATTTTTCTTATGTTTGGGAGATGAAATTCATTAGCTAGATTTCCATACTCATGGAACCTATCACATTTGAATGATTTCACCATCTAATTGTGCATCCAAAATGAAATATATAAAAATTTATTTAGAACTTTGAATATAGAAAAAAAAAGTTCAAAAATTGGAACTAGGATGAGGATGGACTGCTCACTAACAACACATGCACATGTGACTGATTGTACAAACAAATGGGTACCCATTAGATATTTATTCCTTGAGTGAGGGAATCTTAGGACAAATAGAGGGAAATGTGACTGCATCTAGTAGATATGATACGCAAAGAAGGACCAGAGGTGAAAAAGTCAAAAGAAAATTTCGTAGACGCATGGAATTGTTTCTTGCCAAAAGAGGATCATGCTCTTATGATGATGAGAGAATAGGAGACATAGAGGTGCCACTTAGGTATAAGCATCTGGTGAAACAATGGGTATCTAAGAAACTGCCTCTGTTAGACATTGACTTCATTGTCAACAATAGGACATATCGCGTTGCACCATCCTCCTTGCATGGTCTGGGGCTATTTTCCATGGATGGAATAACTGTAAAATAGAATACAGTAACTAAATTAATGGACTATGTTGGACCGTGTTACAATTATAATGATTGGATGTGGTTGGTCTAGTACATGCAAAGTATGTGGAGATATGCACTCACCTCAAATTATATATAGCTAATAAACAATGATAAAAATAAGGGAGTGACTAGCTATATTGATGGAAGGCCTAAATCTTCTGAAAATATTGCAGGGTTTATAAACAACACATGACCCGAGACAACAAACAAGAAACTGAATTGCATATATGAGGGACGTAAAGAGAATCGAGTAGTCTTGTGCACAATAAAAAAGATAGCTCTCGGGGAAGATTTATTAGTGGATTACCATTTGAATAGAACAGAAACATTGACTAGTAATGTGTGGGTACTTATGCAACACCTCTTTATGAAACTTCTACTTATTGCATTATATTTTTTTTTATCTTTAACAATGTTTTAAATATTTCACTATCCCAATTTTATAATAATGTGCGAGGTTGATCATGGAGGTTGATTTTATTTGGGTGGCAATCCGTTTTTTTTTTATCGTTAACAATTTTTTAAATATTTGGGGGTTTTAATTATATTATAATGTGGCAGGATGGTCGTGGAAAAGGGACATCCGCAAAACATGTAAACGATTATCAAACTCGACTTTCATTTTACATGAATTTTATTATTTGTTTATATAATTTTATTTGTGTGGCGATCATTTATTTCATTTGTTTATATAACTGAAATAACATTGATTTTCATGTTGAAATTATATGTAGTCGGCAGGCCATGTTGATCATGATTCCACCGATGAGGAGGGGTTGTATTCATCCCTTGATCCGATGGTATCAATAAAAATAAAGATGATTAAAGTGAACAAGGAACTTGATAGCTTGTTAGACTATCCAGATCAAACTCCTAATGTCCTAGAAAGAATCAATCTCCTTATGTCACAACTTAACACATATAAGGTAATAACCATAACTTAAAGTGGTTTTTTTAATGTACTCATTATTCAATTATGAAAGTATGTTTTTTAACTTTTACATTATCTCACGAAAACACATTTTCTTTTTTATAAAGAGATTTTTGGATCCTGTTCAACCTGACGTTGGTAGTAGTGGCATTGCATAGACACCAAAAAGTCTTGATGCAGGCTGTCATACAATTGCTAGAGTACTATTTACTTTTCCATATTCCACACCTAATTTAGATAGGAGCCATGCAACACACCTCTAGGCATCCACACAAAGGTTAGGCTCTAGAGGTGGTGATAGATATGAGGCTGATGATGTGGTTCACAAGGTTGCATTTCCTAGAGCTAGACGTGTGACTAGCATGGGGATCCTTCCATGCATATTTTTGGTCGACGATAACAGACTTCCATTAAAATAAATAATACTCCTAGGTAGTTTTTCATATTTTATTTTTTCATGTTGTCCATTTCATACACAAATTATCTAGATTATTATTTTTAAAATAATGATCATATCTTTTTGTGTGGGGAAATGACCATTTTTATAGGAACCTAGAGAGCAAGGCCTTGTTGATTTTTGGGGAAACCTTACGCATGAGGTGGAATTGCCACAATTCCAAACTCAAAAAAGAAATTGTGGATTATCTTGAAGGCCTCTTTGGAGTAGACACATTCAATAAAAAATAAGTCACCTCTGCAGCAGGCGAATATTTAAAATATACACGAGATGTTTATAGAAAAATCTTGGTAGGAAACCCTAGGTATGCGCATCCTCCCTCGATTCCAGAGAGGGAGTGGAAGGAGATCATTGATGATGCAAAAGAAAAGTTATTGAAAAAATAAGGAGAAAAAGTAACTAGTACTCCAAAGTAAATTACAATATTTTTATTTCAATACCTTTAATTTTCTTTAGATCTAAATAAAAGTGTGGTATATAACATACTTGAAAATTTGTATGATAGGTTTCCTGACACTTCGAAGGCAACCAAAGCAAGGATTTCCAAACATGCCCAGCACAAGCTAGGATAGGGAGGCTACTCGAGGTTATAGTCATGAATCGTAAGCACCCAAAGATCTTAAGAATATTATTTGTATTTCCTTACAACTTTTAGTTTATTGCATCCAAAAACATTAAAAAAATATGCTCTTATGCAATGCAAGGTGATGACTTTAGAACTGAAACCATGGAGGAATACCTCCAACTTGGTTACAAGTACGACTATAAAATCATGGTTGATTGTAGGAAAAGCATGGGGCAGACCCCAAGATCCAGTTTGTGGGATAAGGTAAATAAAAGTCAGTCTACATTAACCTTTCATTACTTATAAAATATGTAAATGTTTGATATCTTCCATAAATTTAATGTATTGTTTTGTTTTAATCAAGGGAGAAACACTATCAATGAAACCATTAGCACTGGACAACAAAGCGTTGATAGTGAAACATGACCAAAATATCATGGTGCTCCCCAAAAACCCCATCCCAGTGGGGTGAAGCCCCAAGATGTTCATGTGATTGAGGCCCACAATGGTAAAATGGTTGTATATTAATCATGAACTTAATAATTTTGTACTTATAAATTGTGTACTTCTAATTTTTATTACTTATACATTTACAAGTTTTTCAATATAAATTTTGTCATTTCAATGGTAGAGAATGTTGTAGTTGATACTCCTTGACCTGAAGATGATCATGAGAACACGGAAACCATTCCAATGGTTCCGACTAGTGGACTAGTAGGTAAATAATTACATCACAGATGTTTTTTTTAATATTAATGAACTACTTCAATGATATTTAAAAATTGGCCATATAAATTTAATATTTTATGTTTTTGTAGGTGATGGCCCCTCATAGTATCCTCCATGCCATGGGTACAAGACCAGGCATGATTGGCGTGAAAGGACTGAAGAAACATCAACTACTGAAGCGGACCCAATAAACAAAGACACAGACATGGATGAATTACTTAAGAACTAGAAAACACAAAAGAAGACTAAAAGAAATTGATGATGTATAATAATTTTATAAGACAAATAGATGTACATTATATATCTAGTATATTTGTAACATATTTTGAATGATAAGTCTCATTTATAAAAATAAAATTATGAAATATGCCTTTGAATGAGAATATATATTGGGTATTGGGGAATTGAGGGTGATGTGAGGGGGAGGGGGGGGTGGGGCCATAGGAGCTTCCACCTTCACGTGGTTGGCCCTATTTAGTAGAGAAAAATTAATTGGAGTCGTTCATTCTTGGAGAAATCCTCTCTCAATCCAATGGAGAAACAACATAGTCATTGTTGACTTCGTTGTTTCTCCCTCAAATCGAGGGAGGTTTGATCCAATATCGGAAGGCTTAAATAAATTATTCTTGAAACCAAGAGGATCTTATTCAGTCTAGTCCACTGCATCTGAGATGTGTGTGTGTGTGTGTGTGTGTGTGTGTGTGTCACTATTTAATATCCTCTCATATGGATTTTACAAAACATAATATCAATGGAATTTACTATTTGCAATCTTGTCGGTTTTAATTTCTATTAGGATTTATTGACATGTCTTAAGAGTATTTTTTTGTTTTTACTAAAAACTAAATATAATTTTTATTTTATTTACTGTAGTATGAAGTTCGCGCATTTTCATATGCTCTAAATGTTGTATCAATGCAATGCTACATATAAAAATATAAAATATCAGGTATGTCTTGTGTTTTTTCTTCTTTTTATGATTTCTTAAGGTTATTTTTATTTATTTATTTTTACATTACCATCATTTGTGGGACACTATGGGGCTATTCATTCTATCTAATGAACCACACCCACGTATCTTGTAGCATATAAGATTCCATTTAGTTCATCATATCATATGATTCACACAAATAATCTAAAACTTCAACTTGGCTTTTTGTGGTTGTATATAAGTAATCCCCTGGATATCATAGTATAAGCACAACCATAATTATGCAATAGAGTCTTTGCAATGAATGATATATAGATACCACTTCTGAGTAGAAATTACAAATCATAGGCACCAATGAACCTAAATACTCATCCCAAGTTCCAATAAGATGAAAATCAACCATCCCACCAACCTAAAAGTGTATAGGGGGTTGGGTGTGTTACACCAATGACCTCTATAAACTCCTATGATATTTATTACTCTCCTATGATATTTATTTTAATATTTTTTATTCTTTTGTAGAGTACTTCTTTAGCACCAAAGGAAATTATTCCACCCTTACCTCAACAGAAACAAAAACTTGAAAATTCTTTAGCTATAGAAATTTCTACCAATCTATTAACTGGTGTAATTCCACCAACACTTGGAAGTTTCACTGGACTTGAATCATTTAATCTATCTAACAATTCCTTAGAAGGTTCCATTCCATATTCACTTGGATATCTACAAAACATCATGAGATGGATCTTTCTTATAACTCCTTATCAAGGAAAATACCAATTACTCTCAACAAGTTGAAAGAGCTTCACTATTTGAATTTACAATTGACTTCAAAAGTGTGGTTGATAGGAACTATGTTTTATTGAATACGTATGTAATACCTACTCTGTGAATCAAGGAATTCTGCAACTTGTAAACACTTATGGTTGGATATAAGGTGTGGTTGGCAATAAAACACCTATGCCAGATCACAAGTGTACCTTCCTCATCAATGAAAGGGTGCCGGGACACTATTTGAGTCAAGTTGGTCATATGGTTTATTTTCAACTTGGACACATGCCTATAAATACAAATCCATGCCATGCATTTCATAACAACTTATAAATGTAAGGTTATGCTAGAGGAATTAATCCAAAGAGTAGGAAGACCTGCATCCTCTCAATTGATCTAGTATCCTCTTGTTTTCACGTTGCCCATTCTCCCCTCCAAATTGTTCATGCACATGGGGGAATTTTCATGTTCATATTCATAGATAGAGAGAGCCTATTGGAGGGTTAAAGGATTCTCCCATGGAAAATATTGAAGTCCACAAGATGCATGATTCTTCTTAGGTGATATATTTCATGTTATTATGTCTTTTCATTGGATAATAAATAATGTATTCTCTTTTCCCCAAAACATGTTGTTTGAATAATTGAAATTAATTGTTTTTATTGTTTCTAAGTTACTATACATGATAGAGGATAGATAGGTTGTTTAATTGTTATTTAGAAATCCTTTTTGTCTTCTTTTAGTTTTGATAACCAACTAGGATAATGTTTTGGTACTCGCATGCATAACCTCATATGTAGAATGGAAACCATATTGGAGACTTTGTTCTATTAAATCTCACTCATTCTTAGTTTTAAGGATATTTTTCTAATATCACGCCACTATCATGTCCAATACCTTGGATATTCCCTCAAAAAATAACTTTTATTCAGGGTCTGACTTCTATAAAGCTTTGTATGTAGATTCAATTTTTCCACTCTTTGTCAATTTCTCCAACCATGTAATTTAATTAATTTAAGTGTGTATAAATTAAAAGGAAATTTCATAATTAATTTAAGTGTGTACAAAATTTCATATTTTGTATATATATATATATATATATATATATATCACTTTCTTATTCTTGCGACTTCTTGCATTTCTATTTCCAACAATATACTTTAAGTAGTCATTTTCATTTATCATCACACTTGTGCACACATCGAAGGACCTAAAAGATATCCCATATCAAAATTATGTTATTCACCTTACATCATTAAAAGTGGCTTTTGTGATTCATAAAGGTTAGGATAGTGAAAATCCTCCATCAACGCTCCTTAACAATAAACAAGTTAGGTTCATGCCCCCAAACCAAGACTTCTAAACGGTAAATAAACTTAAATATAATGTTCAAAACTCTCCCTCATGGACAAAAAAATTATGGTGTAGATTGAGATAAGTATTCAAACAATACTCCATAGTTTGTTTTCATCAAAACATAGTTTTTTTCCTAGGGTACTTCAAGAAATATAACATATTTGTTTTCCAACACGAGGGATGCACTCTCATTTTAAGTATCCATGCTTATCTCATGAGTGGTAGTTTGATGAAGCCACCATGCTCTTTCAAAATTCATGTCACCTCTTGAAAAATTGAATCTCTCAAGTCATTATCCACATTAATCTATGAATATGTATCCTATTTATGAAAATTATGTTTACTGTCAAGTGCCATTCATGGAATTGTGAAGGCATGTGAGACAAATACTTTCCACCCCCATCGATCTCACTCCCATATGAATTTCACTATAAATAACTCTATCATACCATAACTTGTTTCATTTAGTGGACTTCATCATCATCATTTATGACACATGGAAGTCTTGGATATAATTTGCAAATTGTGATAATTTCTAGAGTCTTAAGACAGTTATTTTACTTTACATCTTCACACAAAAATTCTTCATAAAAAAACATATATTCTCATAAATTCAATAAAATTTGAAAACCAATTGTGACACACTTTTACACATGCTTCAATTGGAGATATTAATTTCACAATTTGTTTTGTGTCAAATGTGTCAGAGAGTCTTAGAGAGGATTTGGTGGAAAATGGAGTTTCTTCAAGGAGATTAAGACAAAGCATATTTTCTATGCTTGTCAACAGTAAATGCGATGTAGTAAGGAATAGTGCAATGACATAAGAGATTAAAGTTCTACAATTTAGTTTCTAAATATTTATATTCTTCCAACTACAAATATTTATATTCTTTTAATATTTGAATCAAATTGATGTTAATATAATACTTGAGAAATCATTTTCAACATGAAAACTAGATGTTTTTGTAAATCCATATTTTAATGGCATCACAAAACTAGATGTTGTGGTATATCCATATTTTAATGGCATCTCAGAACTAGATGTATTAATGTGTTTCAAATTTTCATCCATTATTGAAATAACTCATGAAAGAGTTGTATGGATTCATCTCATGAAAGTCATTCTCTTTTATTCTTAAGCATCTCCCAAATTGGAGAGAGCATCCCATGAAAATATTTCTCTTTCAAACATGTTTACTTCCAAAGATTTCACATATTCCATTTAGTAGCAACTTTGTAGTTGTTCTCATTCTTGCATTAATCTTCAATATTTTTTTTTAAATAAATATATTTCGTCAATGTTGCGACGAACACGATCGTCAATCGTATGAATAGTTCATCACAACTATCGATCGTTCATCCCTCTTGCGACAACCTGTTCATCACAGAAACTAGGATATGTTGTTTGTCTTGTGATGAAGATGATCGTTGATCGTATGAATATTTCATCCTAACTATCGACCATTCATCGCTCTTGCGATGAAGGGTTCATTGCAGAAAATAGGATATGTCATTTGTCTTGTGACAAAGATGATCATCCATTGTATGAATAATTCGTCGCATCAATCGACATTTCATCTCTTTTGCGATGACCTGTTCATCGCAGAAACTAGGATATGTCATTTATCTTGTGACGAAGAGGATTTTCCATTATTTTTCTTCTTGCGACGATCATCCTCAGTTTTCATTCTTGCAACATTTTCCTAGGTTGTCATTCTTGTGATGACCTTCATAAGTCATATCTCTTGCGGCGACAACATTTTTTCCTCGCTCTTGACACACTATCTCAGGTTCATCACACTTTCCATGGGATATGATGTGACATTTTAGGGACCCAATATTCATCACAATATCCAAGACATAACGTTGCAAGAGCGTTGAAATGGTCATCGCAAAATGACCCAAATTTACTAGCGAAACCTGATCATAAAATCTGTATTCAACCTCTCCTATGGGTCTCTGAGTTTGTAATATTTTTGTACCTCTACTGGAAGACAGATACCAACACATTCATGCTCCTCATTGTTGATCATGCACTTCACCATGTCTGCATGGTCAATTATCCATCCTAGGGTTTCGATGCAGGAAAGAACTGGGGTATAGCAAGCCACCCTGTGTCGATATGATCGCCTGATATTTGGGAAAACTTGGTCATACAATACCCTAAAGTTTGGGTTGTTGCGAGGTGTAATATTTGGGTAATATTTTGGACTGATTGTTTTATAAAGGTCGCCCCAATGTGGGAGCATTACTTTAGATCCAGTTCCTACCTCTGTGTCCCCAAATGTTGGAGGCTGGGTAAACTATTTCTTGGTTGAAATCCAGATAATTGATTCTATTTTTGAAACAAAATCAAGATCCCTTGTTCTCGTCGATGTCAACCCTTCATTGATCTCCATTTTTTTCATTTTGGGCATTCTTAATGAGCACCCAGTCATGGTATTTTGCCGAGGCATTTTCCTCTTCCTTGCAAGAAATAACCTGGGCTTACTATTAATGGAAGTGATATAGTGTGTTATAGCCTCCTTGGCACTCTCTCTAACTCCTTCATCTATTTGGGATATCAATGATTTGCAAACAAAATACCATGCTTAAAAAAAAAACCTTATAAATTTAAAACATACCTACCTTCTCACATTGAGTCTTAAATTCAAGAGTACAAATGTGACCTATACAATCTATAAAAGAATATGCACCATTCTTAGGATTAAATGTAATGCAGGATGGCGATGCAGAAGTGTTCTATTTCAGAGTTCATCAGTGAATTTAAATTTTGAATGTTGGTTGGCGCATGGTGCCATGGCTCTTGGTATCGGTTACTTGAAGTATCCCAATCCATAGGTGTCTTATCAAGTTACCCGAGCATTTTTCATTTCAAAGCAACTAGTATGATAGACATCGGGGATAAGAAGGGTATTTAAATGACCAACGTGGATCATCCAAGATCGCCAACGTCAGTGGATAAATAATGGATCTAAACCCTATCATTTGGTTCCCTAACATATTCTGGTAGTCAATGAGTGCATCAACGTCAAAATTTTGTCTTTGATGTTGCTTTGTTGGGACTTTTAGGAAAACGTTCTAATGCCAACCCAAACTTTCATACAGTGATGATGTGGAAGTGACGAAATGGAAGTGATGATGTGGAAGTACATATATGAAATGGGGAACATCAAAATATTACATGGGAGATAACCGAGCAATATAAACCATCAGCGTGATAAAACACATGATGGTTGAATTGACCACTTCAGCATGAGAAGCATTTTTCAACATCGGGGATTTGTCTTTGAAATTTATTTTGGATATCGCTCCTTTTCTCCCTATTCAACGATGTCAATGATGTATCGGTGATCTATGATTGATGTCATTTGTGTTGGAAATTTTTCTTTTGGATTTTTCTGATGTCGATGATAAATCAACAATTTTTTAAAGAACCTTTTTGCAAACCAAAATAATTGATTGGTGCGCAAATCTCTTTTATAAAACACATTTTAAGATGTGTGCACTTAGTATTATTCCACATTTACTTAGAAAAAAATTTCAATCTGTCAACAAACTTCAAACCAAAAAAATATTTGATTGATGATAAAACACAACAATAGAAAAATCCATTCATCCCAACAAAATTGACTATATTCAGAAATGAAAAAGTTTTACCCAAAAGAGAAATTTCAAAAATTCTTTTAGGGTGTGTTGAGTGATCAACAAATGGAGATTATATGGGAGAAAAAAAAATATCTACTCCTTCCCTTGTTCTTATTCTGTGCCAATTGGTTGAGAAACTGTTTGGATTTATTCTATTATTTTCAGTAGAAACTTTCCATCAATGTGCACACAAGTTCCTGGGTTCGTGAATCTGGATCTGCCTATGGGATTTATCTTTTTTCCATACCATTTCCTTTTAACCACAATCCATGTCTTTCCTAGACAAGATCTGAGTAGGGGTTCCATTGTTGTAAGGCCATTTAGCTATCATTCATTTCTTATAGTGTTTCTCCGCTACCGGCAAACGTCCATAGCACCAACAGAGTCACCCTAACATCACAGACCTTGCTCCGCTTCTAGCAAGCATCCATAACCCCAACAGTGTTATTTGCATACCCTCTCAGACTTTGCACTCCCTTTCTTTTTCCTTTTAATATGGATCATCTTTTTCTATAATAAATGCCAAGAGTGAGTCAGAGAGGAGGATATTTTTTTTTTGAAATGGTGAAACTGTTAAGGTGGAGCTCTCCCTGGATCTATCTAGAGGTACATGTGATTCTTTCCATCTATAAATCTTTCCTTTTAGCTTTACGAGGCCACTAGGTGAATATTTCATCGCTTCCCCAAGTAGTATGCTTGCAAAGATAAAATATGATTTTGAAAATATGTGTCTTCTCAGCATCTCTTATTTTGCATGTAAGTGTAGGTTAGGAGTAGAGTCTGCTTCACCATATTCTCCCAAGAAAACATTAAATTCAACCATTCCTTTACGAAACACAACTTAATCAAAATAAAATAACAATAAAAAAAGAAAGAATTAAAAGGGGCTCGAAAATTATCTTCCCTGAAACACACACACTTGTTCTAATCAAAAAGTATGCTGAAAAAGAAACAATAACTCAAACAAATCATCAAAATATCTTTGTTTTTAAATAAAAATATTGTTTTAAGACCTGGCCATTCATAAGGAGGGTGTCATATTCCCACCTAAAATTTTTCAATTGGTATGTTCCTACCCTGATCTTCTCGACCACCTAAAAAAGTCTGAGCTAGAGATTTTAGAACTTTGAGTGTTTTCCTTTGGGATCATTTTATTTATCCCACTTCAAGACCAGGTACCCTACATAGAAAAAAATTTCTTTGGACTTATGTTTTTCTAACCATATTTTAACTACCTATTGATGAGAGGTGAAATTAACTTTAGTCTTTTCCCTTTCTTCATCCAACATGAGAAGGGTATCAATCCTTTGTTGTATAGCGGATGAGGGTTGACCTCTTGATTTCTGAGCAAGTTGTAAAGATGGAAGATACAATACGTTTGGGAGAATGGATTCTTTTCCATATACTAGAAAGTAAAAATAGTTTCTTATGGCTTCTTTAGGCATTACTCTATCGGCCCATAAGGCATTATGAACAAAAGTATGCCAATTTCTATGATTTTCAACAACTATTTTTTTTTAAATCCTTACCAGGTTTTTATTAGTTGAATTTGATACCCCATTCCCTTGTGGATAGTAGTTTTCAAAATATCTTATTATGATCCCCTTATCAAGGGAAAATTATTTCAACAGTGTGGAAGAAAAGTAGCCAGCATTGTAAAAAATGAGAACAAAGGGTATCCCAAACCTTGTTATGAGTTGTTTTTCTAGAAATTGGATTACTACCTTTTCATTAAAGTGCATGCAAGGGATATCCTCCATCCATATCGTAAAATAATTTGTAGTAGTCAAGATATGTTTATGTTATTTCCAAGAATTGGGAGTAATTTCCCCTATGATGTTTATTCCCCATTGTTTGAATGGTCTGGATATGGTCACCGACTGGAGTTGAATGGATGCCCTCTTTTCTCTATGGGTGCTTACTTGGAAATATTTACATTTCCTAGCATATGCATGAGTGTCCCTAAATAGAGTAGGCTAGTAATAACCATCCCATAATATTTTTTGAGTCGTGGTTTCTCCTGCAAAATTTCCACCCGCTGAACTGTCATAGAGTTTTCTTAGTAATTTTTCTTCATCTTCATGTTCAAGACATATAAGGAGTACTCCATCATAATTTACGTGGAAAATCACAGACTTTATGAAGCGTTATTGAGCACATTTTAACCTAAGATATCTCCTTTCTCTAGGGTTTAGGTTTTCCAGACAAGTTCCATGATGTAGGAGATAAGACAAGTTTCCATACCTGGATTCTTTCTCGAGAGATACATATAAGTCTTCATTGCACCATAAGGACAACTCATTTTACCAATCAGAGTCTTCTACGTTAATTAGATCTTGGGCCTCAATGACCAGTTTACACAATCCTTGACCCTTGACTATTTTGGCAGGTTTTATGTCTAGATCAAATTATTAGATGACTGCCATCCAATTTCCACTTCTTTCTCCCATCTGCTATTGAGTGAACAAAGATCGGACCGTGGGGTGCAGGGATAATTTTAAGGATGGAAATACATATTAAAATGTAGAAACCTGGGCTAATATTACTAGTCCTTAATATGCAAAAGGTAAAATGTTTGGCAATAGTTTGGTAAACATATTCAAATTTCTAAGGATTTTATATAGTTTCTATAAAATTTTGGTGATTTTTAAGGTAAAATAATTTTATTGTATGGAATTTGGGTGAATTGTTTTTAGAAAAAATGGAAATGGTGAATCTTTTTTTGGGAAAAGCCATGGAAAATTACCCCACTTGTGAAATTTATCCCATAAAATCATCTATGGCGGGGTGAGGTTCTATGACTTTAGTGGGATTCTTCATGATATAGGATCTAAAATGTTTGACTGTTTTATAAACTGCGTAAGCCTCTTTTTCTATAGTAGGGTAGTTCAGTTTGACTCCTTGGAGGTTAGTGATCATAAATGATATCGACGCCACATTGTTTTCATCATCCATCTGGGTAAGTACCATAGCCAAGGATTGGTCAGAATAAAAGGTATAAATGAAAAACTATTTTATGAAATCATGGCTTCATAGCACTGGTGCTTGGGAGATGGAAATTTTTATATTGTTGAAATCACCTTTCCTTTCTTCATCCCGTTTAAACTTTTCATCTTTGCGAATCATTTTTTGTAAAGGTTTAACATTTTTGGCGAAGTTGGGAGTAAATTTTCTCGCAAAGTTGATTTTCCCAAGGAAAGATTGCATGGCCTTTTTATTGTGAGGCAAGGGGTGTTGGGCCCTTCATTTTTATGAATAGAAGTTGCGAAAGTCATGTTGCCTCTTCATTTTGGTGAACAAATGTTGTGCAAGCAACTGAGCAGCTGGAAAACAGACTAAAGGAAGAAACAAAAATAGGTTGGAAGGACAACACAACTTTAGTTTTGAAGAAAGAAGTTGCAACAAGATCAAGAAGAAGAGAGAGCTCTTGGGTTCTGAAACAACAAACATAGATTAGAATATATATATGATATCGATATGATTGTAATAGGTTTTTTAATGAAAGGCCGAGGTTATTGTTGTTTCTAGAGTCATTATTGTTATCATTCATGTTGTTAGCTTAACTGAGTCTGGGGCTATGGGTAAGAACCAAACTATTAATGTAATAGAGTTTTGTATTATTGTAGAGTTGGAACAAGCAAGGGACTGAGATAAACTTGTCTCATACTTGTTGGGGAGCATCCTATGATTACTAGCATAAGTAATTCAAGATGTTAGAAGAACCTGATATATTAATACAATTGGAGACCCAAATTTTGAAAATATCTTTTGTACCTAGTCTTATTAATGTATTGAATGTTACTTTGTATTATATTTTATGTCTGATATGCATAATTTATTCATTGTGAATGATGACAAAACTCTGTTTCTTTATTCTTAGTTGGGAAATTTTCAGAACTGCTACAGGTTTAATCTATCTTGTGTAAGACTAACACGAATCCTGATAATTCGGAGATTTGTCTAAGTATTCTCTTTACCCTTCCCTCTCTTTCTCCTCTCGATTGTGCTTCGGGTGATACTTATTCCCTCCCGGGAATATGAAAATGCCATCACTTTAGACTACTTCGGTACCTTTTGTTGGTAAGTTGAGAAAGACCCTAGTCTAATCACTTTTTCACCGACAAAATGGTTTTTGTTTCCAGGACCTGTTTTTTTAAAGGGAACCTGTGAGGAGAATGCTTACATAGATCTATAGATCTTAGATTCAGAAATAGTGGGAACAAAATTGTGACACATTTATATGGAAGGAAATGAAGTTACAAGGTAAACACGAGAATGATACAAGAGATTATGTCTTTTATTCAGAAAGATCAAGTGACCAGCATGATATATTCTGGGTAAAATTCCTGGAAGAACTATTCCATTGGATATATTAGCTCCAAGAAGCTCCAGAATTCTAAGAACTTGTCAAGAAGACCTTTTCTTGGGATACAGATAATATCGCACCACTTCATCGGTTCGATCACAAGATTATAGATCGATCGATTTCTGGTTAATACAACTCTGGAAGGATATATCACTAAATTCGTAACTGAGAATCACCAATATTTTCATGGGAAAAAGAAAATTTCAAGAAAGGTGCATGGGGGATACTGTTGAGGGAAATTCCCCTATGCATCAAAGTATTTTTTATGGAGGAGGGGATGATAACTATTCCCCTGCCTGAGATGGCTTTGGGTAGGGTGATTTTAGGGTAGGATCATGACCTAAAGGGGAAAGGATTCTTTGATAAATGGGGGAAGATCAAGAAATGAATGTAAGAAATGAGAGAGGCTTAAGGAGAGCCTCCATAATTGAGAAGTGGTGGTGCATAAAGGTAAAGAAAACAACAAAGTAGTTTGAGGTGTTGCGGAAAGAAATCAAATCAAGAGGAACAAATGAAAGAAAGAAGGAAGAGTTGAGGAAGGTAAGAAGAAAAGAAAGACTAGCCAGTCTAAGATTACAGCAGAGAGTAGCACATAGAGGAAAGAGTCCCTAGTTGGGTGGACAAGAAGAGGAGTATGGAGAAGTAATGGAAGATGAAGCAGGTCTAGACCTTGTAGAAGACCAAGAAAATTCATCCCTAATATCAGGAAACATCGCGAATCATGCAGAGAAGGTTTCTCTAGAGGAAGAAAACAAGACCCCCCAAATCAAAGAAACTTGTCCAGAAGTCAATGGAACTAGCCCTAAATCACATGTCCCCCAGGTTTCCTCTATACCCATGGTAAATTCTACACCACCTACTTATTCTATTTATATTCCATCACATCCAGTTAAGCAGAGTCGGTCTATAAGTGTAAATGTTGGGAGGATATTGGGATCCCCAGGAATATCGCAACTAGGACCATTAGGTTTCATTCTAATAGGGAAATTGAGACCCATAATGGCTGGAAATATGGGAGGATTAATTTCCTGATACCCATAATTCTGGGGTAAATGGGACGAGGATGTAGAACAACATTGGTTCCTATGTGAAGCCATCTGGAGATCCAGAGGGACTCTCGATGCAAACAAGTTAGTAGAATTTCATACTACCTTGACGGGTCATGCTCTCAAATGGTACATGAAGGCTATTGAACCAGGGGTGCAAGGACACACATTCACCCTTGGCTAAGTTTGTTTGAATTTCATCACCGAATTCAAACTACCTCAGTCATAGCAAAAATCTCTCTCTGAGTTGCGAGAGATTCAACAAAAGGAAGGGGAATATGCTTGGGAGTACAGTCATAAATTTAAAGATACTATTGGGAGGATAGCGCCTCCAATTCACGAAGATCACCAGAGGGAATGGTACATTCAAGGATTACTACCTCTGATTAGAATTCCTTTAATGCAACAACGGATAACCACATTAACATATGCCTTGGAGTAGTCGATGAATATTGAATCCATGACAGGGTATCTAAGGAGTCTAAGGATGACCAGACCTCTAGTAGATGAAAATTTTTCACCACTTCAGGGATACATATCAGTGCTAACAGAGAAGATTCAAGAATTAACCATATGAAGACCAAGATGACCTTAGGTTTGGTGCACAATATGCTACACAGAAGGATGTCTGGAAAATGAATTTCTATGCATAAGGGGAATGGGACCTCCTCACAATACGATGGGACCCCCTCCAAGACCAATGAGAGGAGTTGTGCAAGTATCTGTGACTCCACCATTCCATACACTAGGACTATACCATAACTTCCTAGGCACTCAAACATCTCAACCAACCGAGTATTGTGAGATTTGTCAAACACGTGGGCATGCACCGAGGCAATGTCCTATTATGTAGAAGTACATGACTGTGCCTAATACAATACATTGTGTGTTATTTTCATATATGACCCATGCTACAAATCAATGTAGAGTGCTAGACGTGCTTTCTAACAGATTAGACAGAACAACATTTAGAATAAATGAAACCCCCAAAGGACCTGGAAGAGGCTAGGGAGGTGGGGTTGGATGAGGATTCAAAGGAGGAAGAAATGGAGGGAGAGGTTCGATTCGATGTTACAAATACAATGAAAAAAGTCAGTTGGTGAGAGATTTCCCTCACCCAAGACAACTATGGTGCTCTCACTGAAAGAATAATGGGCACACAACCAAAGACTACCTAGAATTGATCGTGAAATGGGAATATCGGGTTCGTCAATGAGGAGCTAATATAATAAGCTTAGAAATTAAAAAGGGAATCAAGGGACAACTACCTAATATCAACATCATCACTCACAGAGGAAAAAAAACTAGGGCAGATGCAGATAGTCTAAACAAGATTCAAAACGTTATTCCCAAGGATGACAGGTATGATCCTGTGAAACAAATTTTGTTTTTCAAAGATGAAATAGAAATATTTAAGTGCATCCCCACTCCATAAATAATAGAGAATCCCTCTAAATTTTCCTCTCAACCTAACCTTGAATAAGCCCCTACCTCACCATCGACACCTAAAAACTCTACAATTCCAAGGAGACATCCTGAGAAGTCTCAAAGTGTAATCAATCTCTAGCTTCAATTGTTCTTTGATATCCTAGGGGATGACCAACTTATGGATAAATTGTGCAACACCCTATACCTAATATTGGGAAAAGAGGGATCCCTTGAAGCCATAGTAAGGACCAACGTCCATGAGAAGAATACCTTGATAATACGAAGAAGAAAGGTGCGAAGGGGAAAACAAATTCGGTTAGAAGCCTAGCTAGATGATTTTGAAATCAAAGATGTCATGCTAGATTTAGGATCTGAGCTCAACATCCTGCCAAAAAAGACCTAGGAAGCTTTGGGAAAACCTTAGTTAGTATATTTCCCCTTCCAATTCATAATGGAAAACCAATACTTCATTTTCCCAATAGGAAGGCTGAAAAATGTGGAAATAGATATTGCAGGAGTTAAAACCACAACCAATTTTGAGGTAATTGAAATCATGGGAGATAAGGATCCCTACCCTGCTCTACTCGGAATTGATTGGGCATATGACAACTATGATACGATTGATCTAAAGGACACCATGAGGTTTGAAGAATATGGGATAAAAGTAGTTCATCCCTTAGATCCATGTTTAGGAAAACCCGATGATGTATAAGAGCTTAGAAACTTACGCATTAAAGAAACATAAGGCATTAGAGAGATTCAAGATACTATACCTAGTCACACCTATAGCTGCTATAACCAGCCACTAAATTTGTGGAAATTTAATATAGGGAGTAAAAATCATCCTAAGATAGATTCTATAGGATATTACTTGGATGAACAAACTATAAATGAAGTACATAGTGTATTGCGGGAGTATGAGGACTTATTTCCAAAAAAATTCTTAGAACTGAAAGGTATAAAAGAAGCCATGGGAGAAATGAAAATCGAGTTGAAACCCGGTTCAAGATATTTGAAGCACACACCATACCGACTTAATACTAGAATAAAAGAGAAGGTCAAGAACGAAGTGGACAAAATGCTTGTGGTAGGACTTATTTTCCCTATTGAAGAAGAAGAGTGGATTATCCCCATAGTTGTCTAGATAAAGAAAAATACAGAAGACATTCAGGTCTTTGTGGACTACAGAATTCTGAATTTTGCATGTGTGCACGATCCATTTCCGACACCTTTCAGTGATGAAGTGTTAGATCAGGTTGCAGGAAAACAATATTTTTCATTTACATACGGATTCTCAAGATATCTCCAAGTCAAAATCACATCAGAAGACAAGAACAAGACCACATTCATAACTAAATGAGGATCATATGCATACAACATAATTTTGTTTGGCTTAAATAATTCCCCTCTAGTCTTCTCTCGGATCGTAATAGCCGCATTTCAAGAGTTCATCCACAATTTTGTAGAATTCTGCATGGACAATTGGATGGTATACAACTTGTTAAAAGACCATGTAGGCCTACTACGGTTCATGTTGATAGATGTCGTGAATTGCAGATATTTATGAATCTAAGGAAGCACATTTTTTGTGTACCACATGGAAATTTGTTAGTCCATATTGTATGCAGAGAAGGAGTCTTGGTAGACCCAGCTAAAGTTGTGGTCATTCTAAACATGCCGCCACATAAAAGTGATAAACCATTGCGCTCTACACAGTGACATACAGGATATTACTGCAGGTTCATCAGAAGATATGAAACTATCATCGCACCTCTAGAAAATTTGTTGAAGAAGTATGAACTATTTCGGTGGACACTAGAGTGTGACACAACATTCAACATTCTCAAAGAAAAACTAAGTACTACACCCATATTGATATTTCCCAATTGGGAAATTGAATTCCATGTACATGTGGATGCATCAGGCATTTCCTTGGGAGCCATTTTAGTGCAACCCAAGGAAGGACATATGGACCACCCTATCTACTTTTTCAGCAGAAAAATTTCGCAAGTCAAACACAACTACACAACCACGGAAATGGAAGGTCTAGCTATGATTTATGCATTGCAAAAGTTTATACACTACATGTTAGGCTCTCATTTTAAATTTTTTTACTGACCATTCTGTGTTGAAGTACCTAGTCAATAAACCAGTACTTGAAGAAAGGATTTGTAGGTGGCTATTTGTAGGTCCAGACCACCTGTCTAGGTTGGAATCGGGAGAAAGTGGTGGAGCACTGGATGATCATCTCCCAGATGTGGACCTATTTTGAATTGAAGCCATCCCAGAGTATCTTGAATACATTGTTGTCTTCCTTAGTACAAGGACCTGCCCAAAAAATTACTCCACAACCCAAAAATGACATATGGTGGTTCACACAATAGAATATCAATTAATTGCACGACAAGTTTATAAATTGAGACTAAAAATCATCCTTAGGAAATGTGTCTTGAACCACGGGAGGTAAGATATCCTATGGAAATGACATAGTGGAGTTGCAGGAGGACATGTTGGAGGTAAATCCACTGCATAGAAGGTACTTCAAGATGGATTATGGTGTGATACATTATTCAAATATGCAAAATAGTATGCTAGATATTATGACACCTACCAAATAGTAGGAAATCCATCACACCAGGATGAATTAACCCTTCATCTAGTCAGGGCACTTCATGAATTTGAGAAGTGGGTTGTTGACTTTATTGGACCAATCAACCCCCTGACTAAGCACTCAAAGGCCAAATACATCATTACTGCAACTGATTACCTCACAAGATGGGATGAATTAGAGGTAGTTCAAGACTGTTCAACAGATACAACTGCTATATTTATCTTTGAGAACATCATCACTTACTTTAGATGTCCTAGAAGCTTGACCAGTGATCAAGGTAGTCACTTTATCAACAACACAATCGCAGCATTGACAACATAATTCCTTAAACAACACCATAAGAGTAGTCCCTATCACCCACAAGATAATGGTACGGTGGATGATTTTAATAAAATTCTAGAAAGAGGATTGACAAAAGTATGTTGCTCAAACAAGGAAGACTAGAATGATAGAGTTCCAACATTCTTGTGGGCTTACAAGACTACCCCGAAGAAGCTACACAATTATACTTCATTTCAGTTGGTTTATTAGAAAGAAGTTGTTGTACCTGCATAGTTTATCACCCCTAGTCTCTATATAGCACATGATACACACATGATCGATGATGAATCAGTTGCGTAGAGGATTGCAGACTTGTAGGAACTTGAGGAAGAAAGATTTATAGTATATTTTCATCAGACAGTTGAGAAAGCTAGACACAAATATTGGCATGACAGACACTTTAAGGCTAAAATATTTTCGCAAGGGGATAAGGTGCTACTCTAGGACAACTGATATTAGAAGCATCAAGGAAAGTTGTGCATGCATTGGTTGGGTCCATTCATAGTTCCATAAATCTGACACTCTGGTGCAGTCAAGCTAGTGAAACTGGATGGTATCCTTCGACTAGTATGGGTGAATGGCGCTCACTTGAAACCTTGCATTTCTCATGATTGAGCCAAAGGATTGTTTCTCCAGTCCAAGGGAGCATGTACATTAGTTACATTTTAATTTCCTTTAATATATTTAATTTAGTTAATAACGTCAGAGTGTGCATTATTATGCCATGACATATACTTGTTTTTCAGCCTAAGTGTTGCTTTTGTGCAGAACTGCTTACTTGGCCACACAGGATCAGAAGAGCCACCATTACATTAAATGAAGTCATTAATATGTCGAGGACCACCATTGTGGTTGGAGGGAGGGTGAATCTGAACCATATCACAACCCATGTTCCCATGCATCTAGTCCAATCATACCCTGTATGGTAGCTACAATAACCTGTCATAACTTTCCATTAAGACATAAAGGTGCGATATGCATAGATGCCATCGGTATCTCCGCCAGTATTTTGAGTCATTAAAATGGTAATCCCCTTAGGTCAACCACATCCATGTCAGTCTATTCATTAAAATCCAAGATCACCCTACATATATTACCCTGTTGTCAGTCCTGTCGGAAACCTAAGCCTGAGATTATGTTTATGATTTAATAATGAGTGTCCTTAGGAGTAATTACAAATATCTCCATCTATCTCGCATATAATACTTTGCAAACTCATGAGATAGACTTATTTTTTACCTCAATTATCTTTTGTCTTATGTTATATGCACTCTACACTCTCATCTCATTTGTCAAATTTTCCGCTCCCAAGTCACGACCCTAAGCCCCAACTTAGCCCGTATAGTTTTCTAGAAATCCAAGGCCAAAATTCCAAGAGCAACAGTAGGTCAGAGTTCATCTCCAAAAGAGGCAATTAAATATGAGTTGTGTGATCCCCAGGTGGATATCATGGGTGATGTCAAGGGAAAGGTTGAGCAAGTAAAACTCCTTGACCTGGACCTGACAAACCAAGTATTGTTTCCATAGATGAATATTAGTGTATTCTGGGACTTGGGTCTAGATGTAATGGGAGGCATGTTGTTTTTTTCAAAGCCATAATTCATTAACCTGTTCAATTCCACCATCATGAACCTTAGGGATCTACCAATTTTTGAAGCTACTAGCGAGGTTGCACGGTGTACCAATTTTTTTATCAGTCAGGTGCATGACAAGAGCTTATGGCTTGATAGAAGATATTGGATTCATGTTGAGGACATCCACCAGCTCACCAAATTATCCCTTGAGGGTGAGGGTGTATCAAAAGGATTCCAAGACCCAAGAAATCATGGGAAGAAGAAGGGTGAAGTCATCCTGTATGAGAAATTCCATACACAGTGAGCCAGATGTACAACCAAAATCGACCCAATCCTACCAGAGACGGTCCAAATAGCCTACTGTGTGATTGCTAGTAAGTTTATGCACTCACACTACAAGGGATAATGCACCTCATATGCTCTTTTAGTAGAAAAATTATGTGTAAATCGATTTGTGTTCAAATAGTGTAACTATCTACTAGAGGAACTCCTAGTTGCTTGTGAGGAAGCTCAAGAGAAATGAGGAATGTTCACATATGGGTACTTTCTCATTGCATCTGCAATGTGGAAATGTCGGTCACCCTCAGAAAGATAATTGTCACTTCCATATAAGGGTATCCTAGCCAAGATGTTGGAGCCCTAGAAATCATGGCTGGACTTAGAGAATATGGAGTTCAACAATGCAACCTTCATGTAGTGGTACAACCAGCTTGTCAATCCAACTCAACAGTTGTACATACCACAGGAACTGTTGAATATCAACACCCAAAACATTGGATTTGGGCTAAATCGCCACTACACTTTTGTTTGGTTGAGGCATGAAAAACCTAAGGACATCCACACAAGGCCATTACCATTCTATTTGAATGAAGAAGCCTTCGAAAAGGAATCCATGTCATGGACCGGTGTTAAGTGCAACCCACGCAATTCTGATATTAATTACCTCTTGCCACTAGAGATCCTAAAGAAAAGGGGGAAGGAAGAAGGAGTAGGGTCGAGTTCTGGCCCAACATAAAAGAATCAAAATGTCAAAATTCCATCAGAATCAGAAGAAGAAGAGGATGCAGAACCTCTGGAGTGGAAGAAGAGGACATTACCAGTATTTACGTAGCTCCAAGAACATGTCATTTTATCAGGTAACGATGTGAATGAAATCCTTTCCACTGCATTTATATGAGATGTCTCGGTAATAAAAACTTGAATAGGGGTTTCCCTAGCTAGATTGATAAATACATAACCAATATCCTTGGCTCTACCTTGTACTAGGGCCACCACTCGTGCTTCTGAGACTGTGATTAACATCACAGATGATCCTAAGCCAGAAGCCACCGCCTACACAACCGTCATCATTGAGAAAGACCCATCACCACAAAAATGCCCATCGCCACAACAAGCCCCATCACCACCACATGAGACCATCATTCCCTCCTGACCCACATCAATTGAGCCAATGCAGCTAGATAACATTGACCCTTATGAGAATGTATAAGAACCCATTAACCTAACTACCGAAGCCTTGATCTAGCCAATCACTTCATCAGTACCCATTCTGATCAATCTACCCTCGACAGGAAATAAACAACCTAAAATCCCAGCACTTTCTCCAATACCACAAGTTCCAAGCACCCAAAGTCCTCTCTCAATATTCAATGTTGAGATTCCCATCATCAGAAGCAAAACTCCATAATTTTCTTTACATATAGAGGCATGAGCATAGCCAGTTCATATAGAAACCTAAACAACATCAGGGTAGAGTGAAACATCCTTGAAGGAATAGCTAGAGCTAGTACTTCAGAATACACAACAATGTGCATAACTGTTGCATATTTTCCTGGAGAAGAAAAAGGTTCTTCCTCTTCTTCCAACGACTCTGAAGACGAGACTTTCACATCAACTACAAGGTCCATCCACAAGGGAATAAGAGATGGAGACACCCTCGAAACATTCGATGGCTAGTGGATTTCCACTATAAGTCTGATTACCCTTGGATTCCACTACTTCATCTGGAGACCTCGCTTATTTTTTGTCAGTGCAGCTAGTGGGAATAATCAGAGCCTCAACTGAGAAATTGGAGTAGAGGATCTGACAAGTCGAATGAGAAGTTGAATTCTGGAAGCAAGAAGGACTCCTGGCATAGACACGAATAACATAGGAGGAACACATAAATATTTAGGAAGAGCATAAAGTTGAGAAGGTGAAGGAAAAGTTAACAAAGGCTTGGACAATGATGAGAAAGACAACGTCTCAACTGCCAGAATCTAACACAACAAGCGAGCTTGTGGAGTAGATCAAATTACTTTAGGTAGCCTGGTCTAAGATGGAAGAATGATTATAAAATATCGAAGTACAGTTACAGGGAAGTAAGTGAGAAGCCAAGCTACATCCCAGGAAGCTACAAGAGCAACTGGAAACAATGGTTTTGGAAGGAAGCAATGCAAGAGTAACCTTGCATAAAAGGGATGCAGAGTGCACAACCATTTTCAAAGAGGTTAGTGATTGGATGGGAATCGTTTCATGACAGAACCAAACATTGGACCTACGCTTGTAGATCCAATCACTCAACGAAGAAGTAGCCAACACCATGGATCCACTAGAACAACAAGAAAAAATTGACAAGATCTAGCAATCGAACAATGATATGAATGCATTATTTGAAGCTCAAACAATGGCTAAGAAATAACTAAGAGAGTTTAAACCTGTAGTCCATACAACTTACCTACAGATGCATCAAGTGGAAACCATATCTGATTTAGAATGGAAATATCTAATTGCTTCAAATCCTAAAGAATGCATTACAGCCGCCACCCAACATTTTGTTGTTGAATCTTTACTGCTAGCCATAAAGTGGTAGGACAAAGTGGAAAACTTCCAAGACATTAGGAAAATATCCCTAGAACTAGTACCCGAGTTGGGCCCTTCGTTTGAAGAGGAAAGAGAAGAAATCACTCAAGTGGGAAGTGGAAGCAACTTAGAGATATATGATAAAGGTAAACAACAGGACAACCCAAAGACCATGAAAGAGCTGAATATTTGACCTAGGATGAGTCAAGGATTGTGGTCGGAGCTTGTTGGGCCCTTCATTTTGATGAATAGAAGTTGTGCAAGTCATGCTGCAACTTCATTTTGGTTAATATAAGTTGCGCAAGCTACTGAGGATATGGACAACAGACTAAAGGAAGAAACATGAATCAGTTGGAAGGACAACCCAACATCAATTTCGAATAAGGAAGTTGCAACAAGATCAATAAGGAGAGAGAAATCTTAGGTTCTCAACAAACAAACCTAGATCAGACTATATATATGAGACCGATATGATTGTAATAGGGTTTTTAATGAAAGGCTAGGGTTATTTTTGTTGTTATTGTAATTACTATTATCATTCATGTTTTTAGCTTAGTTGAGTCTTGAGCTCTAGGTAAGAACCAAACTGTCAATGTAATAGATTTTTGTATTATTGTAGAGTTGGAATGAGAAAGGGACTGATATAACCTTGCCTCATACTTGTTGGGGATTATCCTCTGATTACTTGTATAAGTAATTCAATCTGTGAGAAGAACATGATATGTTAATACAATTGGAGACCCAAATTTTGAAAATATCTTATGTACCTAGTATTTTGAACGTATTGAATGTTAATCTGTATTATAATTTATGTATGATATGCTTAATTTCTCCCTTGTGAATGACAACGCAACTCTTTTTATTTATTCTCATTTAGGAAATGTTTAGAACTGCTACAGGTTTAATCTATCTTGCACAAGACTAACATGAATATTGATACTTCAAATATTTGTCTAAGTATTCTCCTTACCCTCCCATCTCTTTCGTGTCTCGGTTGTGCTTCGGGTGAGACTTATTCCCTCCTAGGAACATGAAACTTCCAACACTCTAGACTACTTCGGTACCTTTTTTTGGTAACTTGAGAAGGACCTTGGTCTGATCACTTTTGCGCCAACAATGGGAGTTTAACTATCACTTTTATTCACTCAGGGTCGATGCTAATTCCTCCTTGAGATATAATATGACCTAATAGTTTCCCTTCCTCTATGCCAAGAATGGTTTTCTTACGGTTCAAAAATATTCCATATTTCCTACACCTTTTGAAGATCCAAGTAAAATGCTAAATGTGGTCTTCCTTATTTTTTAGTATATCGTTACATCATCTAAATAAAATACCACACAGTTGTTAATAAATCCCTGAAAATCTACATGCATGGCTCTCTGGAAGGTTTTCCCTACATTAATCAACCTGAAGGGAATGCGTTTATAAGAAAGGTTCCCTCACTTGGTTCAGAAGGTAGTTTTTAATTGATCCTCTTCTAAAACCAAGACCTGGTTATATCCTGAGAAACTGTCTAGGAGGGAAACAAATTCAGAGATGGCTACTGTTTGTAGGAGTTGTTCCATGGGTGGGACTAGGTAGTTATCCTTTTATGATACTCTGTTAAGGTTTCTGAAATCTACACACAGATGGATCTCCCCATACTTCTACCTAGACAGAGTGTCTAACCTGAAAGATAACCTTTGCATCTAACAATTTATTCAGCTCTTGATACATTAGAGATTCCATAGATGGGTGGTACTTCATAAGATTTTGTTGGAAAGGATTTATTCCATATTTTAACAGGATCGTGTGTTAGATAATGTGAGTATCATATGTTTTCAATTCTTGGTAAGAAAATACATCTTCATATTCTTTAAATAGTTAAAGATAAGATTTCCTGTCTTCTTTGGATATTGTCTTACATAAATTGACATTCTTAGGATTCTTAGGGGTGCTTAGGTTTATATTTTCATATATAGGACGTGATCTCCATGTTTTTTCATTCTTTGGCCCTCTGAATATTTCCCTCAATTCGAAAAGGTTCTACAGATTGGCCACTCCTTTAAGTATCATGTGAAACTTTGGTTTTTCATTAGAGTGATATTTTCCTTTTTTATGTTCATGGAGATATGATTCTGTGAGAATTTCTTGGAATACTTCATCATCAATGGCCAAATCCTTAAAATTCTCCTCATTAGTTAGGAAATATACAATATCTTCATCCCCTTAAAAACATTTCTAGTTATAAATATTGTTAGGTACCGATGGTTTGTAGAGAATTTCCACTACAAACCTTGAGGCTTCATAAACTTATAAAGGATATAATATTATTTGGCTAATAATGTTAGCACAAGATTGGTTTATGCGTCAACGTTGGATAAATCCTTCATTATTCATTTTGGAAAATGAATACAATTGTTATGGGATATTTTATTTATTTTGGGGAAAATTGAAACTATATTGGGCTATTCCAAATATCCAAGTTCAAGCATCAAAATCACTCATGGATTTACTCTACCCAATCGAACGCAAACACATAGGCAGGTGCTACCTAAATTCGCTACCTAAATTCTGGCAGAAAACGAATTGTGCAGAGTTATTTTACCAGTTTTGAGTCACTAACTTAAAACTTGGATTGTGAACAATTGAGAAGGTATTTTTGAAACATGGAGGAGGTTTTTTTTCAAAACATTCCAAATAACAAAAACCTCTCTCATTGTTTCAAAATGTATTATGGTTTTATATATATTAGACATATAAATGGCACTACCGAATCTGCACAGTGGCGCTACCTAATTTCCTGTAGTGGTCATGGTTTTGGTATTCGCCTTGTTGGGAGGTTGCCACCTGTTAAAAAGGATTCGAATGGATTCTCAAGGATCAGTTATATTCCAAGGGACACCTGCACCTAAGACTTATCTCCTTCAAAGGCCTCATGCATGAGGTGGAAACAATTTATTAATGACTTCCAACAAATTCCTGAAAATTAGCAGTTTGTTGGATTTTTGTCTCTTTGATTGTTGCCACCTATCTCCAAGGCTTAGAATTTAATGGAGGAGATGGGATTTGACCTCCTAAGGTTATTTGGATACTATTTTCTATTTAAGGAAGGAGATATGTATTGGAGAAGGATTCATGAGCCAAGAGAGGCTAGAGAGAGATGTAGCAGGCAATTTTCCTCTGTGTGTTCATTTGTAAGCATGTGGGCATTTTAGGATTGTAAGCATTACTTCTATTGGAGACTCATGAGAGATTTGATTTCAGATTGTAACTCCTTTTTTTATATTTCTTATTATTTGAATATATTGCAGAATTGAGGATCAAAGGCTGTCAATGATTTATGGATCCCTAAGCAACAGAGGATCTATTGTATTTTTCCCATCAATCATTGTTTATATTCAAGTATTTGTTGATTCATTAAATTGAGAGGATCTTTGTTTAGTGAACATTCTATATTATGTTTTCCTTCTTCATTCTTCCACCTATCATCATATAATCTTGTTTTCTGTTGAGCATCTTTTGTGCCTTCGATGAGTAGGATGTTTGTGACTCCATTTCCCATTGGTGTAGCCTACTGATCTATAGTTTTCATCCCTCTCTCTTTCTTTATCCATATTTTTGATCCAGCTATTCAAAACCAAAATTATCTTTTACATTCTAATGGGTGTTCAGCTTACACTTTAGTAGTCAAAGTGTGACTTTCAGTGCTAACATAATTGGCACCATTGTCGGGGACGAATTTGAGCTGATTGAAAATCTCCCTAGGAAGAACGACATTGCACAGCTCCAGCTTTAGATGTGACTAAAGTTGGACACCTTCAAGACTGCACATTCACCATGGTGACTCCATTGTTCGGAATCTGTTGGTGACTCCACTGGGGATGAGACAAATTAAATGGAAATGAAGGCTATCCTGGCCAGGAGGTTTTCCCCACTCAATTTCTCAGCCATAGATGGTTATCCACATCCTGTGCCTCAAATTGATGAATGGAAAGATCTGCTGCCCATTTTTTATGAAGGTGAGGATGACAACCCTTTTGAGCATGTTCATGAATTTCATGCTTTGATGCAACATCTTGACATCCATCATGAAGATATATTGATGAAAATGTTCATGTATTCATTGGAAGGCGATGTGAGACAATGGTATAGAACACTCCCTGCTTCTAGTATTTCCTCTTTGAAGGACTTTCATGATGTTTTTTATTCTCATTGCAAGATAATTTATCTAGATGAAACAATTTTTGAGAATTGTTGTGAGGGGTATGCATCATATATTCAGGATTCAGTAAGTGATTCCTCTAGCAGTGATGATGAAGGAGATGATTGTAGAGAGCAGGACTTAGATGATGAGTTTCATAATGATTTTCCTAAATTTGAATAACAAATGCATCATTCATGTCAAAATCTAGGTCCCCAAGAGAAAGATCAAAATGGACAATCCATCATTTCCCTTTCTCCACCTTTTCTCTATTCTTTAAGTCAAGAGGTCATCTTAGGTTCATATTTATTTCATCGTGAGAATAGTGTTGCATCTTGTCATCAACTAATTCATAGCTTACCAGTTGTTGTTGTAATACCTGCCATTGTTAATGAACCAGTGTGCCATGATTCGCCAAGTTTTGATGACTACGAGGATGTTTTCACTGAACAACCGGTTGTCCCAGCTATTGTACTAATCCCCTCAGCCATTAATAGTCAAATGGTCATTGATTCACCTTCGTATGATGATTATGAATATGATTTCCATGAAAATTCTATTCAATACCTTATATCAGATAAGTACCCTTCACATCAAAGAAACAATAGCTTGTTTCAACCCTCAAGTCATATTTTTGTTGCTGAAAAAGAAGAAAAATATGATAATCTAATTTTAGATGGTGAAAAACTGAGAAATTGGGACCATAAGACAAGCTATGATGAATATCCCTCACAATCAGAAGATAAGATAGAAGAATGTAGTTTCCCAAGCACTTCTAATTGTGATGAACTGCCCTATCAACCCCCTATTCCTCTTGAAGACACAGGCTCAGTTTCATCAAGCAACCAAGATCAAATGCCATGTGATCAGATGAGAAAGGTTGAAATTAAAGAAATTCAAGCATCACTAAGCCTTTTTCCTAATACACCTCATGAAAAGGAGTGGACCAAGGCCATATGCATTGAGGATGAATCAGAAAATCAGCAAGCCATACAACAACCAAGCACAGTGGAGGAAGGACCTAATGCAATACTTTTCCTTTTTACACAAAACAATGTCACAGGGGAAAGTATTGATGATGTTTTTCAGGATCCAATTTTCATCCTCTCTGCAAGAAGAAATTGGGCCTAGGTTCATTGATTTCTTCAATGGAAAGTGTATTGCCAAATGTTCCTTTGATGTGCCTTCAAGTAAGAATTATCTCTGGTGCTTAAGGAAGAACATTTCAAAGCTTCAAACAGTTGAAAAAATGATGAAATGACTTCATTGTTTGTTTCATGTAACTTGAATGATCATTTTTCCCAATAATTAGAGTAGGTGTGTGCAATAAGCTTGCTGAACAAGCATCATTTTCATCATTTTTGTCAGTTTTAGTTTTCATTTGCATTTGGTTTGAGTTCAAGTTCACAGATCAAAAAAGATTGCAGAGGTTAAAGGTTGGGATAAACCCTAGGATAAGGCATTGAAACTACAAGATTTATTAGATCCTCACAGGGAGGACTCTATCCCCCATGGAGCCCATGTTAGCACAAGATTGGTTTATGCCTTAGCATTGCATAAATCCTTCATTATTCATTTTGGAAAATGAATACAATTGTTATGGGATATTTTATTTAATTTTGGGGAATATTGAAGCTATATTGGATTATTCCCAATATCCAAGTTCAAGCATCAAAATCACTCACATATTTGCACTACCCAATCGCATGCAGACACACAGGCGGACGCTACCTAAATTCTGGCAGAAAACGAATTGTGCAGAGTTATTTTACCAGTTTTGAGTCACTAAATTAAAACTTGGATTCTGAACAATTGAGAAGGTATTTTTGAAAACTGCAGGAGGTTTCTGTTCATAACATTCCAAATAGAAAAAACCTCTCTCAATTTTTCAAAATGTATTATGGTTTGAGATATATTAGACATAGAAGTGGCACTACTGAATCTGCACAACGACGCTACCTAATTTCATGTAGCGGTCATGGTTTTGGTATTCACCTTGTTGGGAGGTTGACACCTATTAAGGAGGATTCAAATTTCTTCTTGAGGATTATTTAGATGTAAATGGATAACTTCACCTAAGATTTAGCTCCATTAAAGGCCTCATGCATGAGGTGGAAACAATTTATTAATGACTTCCAACAAATTCCTGAAAATTAGCAGTTTGTTGGATTTTTGTCTCTTTGATTGTTGCCACCTATCTCCAAGGCTTAGAATCCAATGGAGGAGATGGGATTAGACCTCCTAAGGTTATTTGGATGCTATTTTATATTTAATTAAGGAGATCTCTATTGGATAAGGATTCATGAGCCAAGAGAGGCTAGAGAGAGATGTAGCATGAAGTTTTCCTGTGTGCGTTCATTTGTAAGCATGTGGGCATTTTTCTCATGAGAGCCGTGATTTAAAATTGTAACTCTTTTGTTTATATTTATTCTTATTTGAATATATTTTATATTTGAGGATCAAAGGCTGTCAATGATTTATGGATCCCTAAGAAACAAAGGATCTATTGTATTTTGCCCATCAATCATTGTTTATATTCAAGTATTTGTTGAATCATTAAATTGAGAGGATCATTGTTTAGTGAGCATTCTATCTTATGTTTTCCTTCTTCATTCTTCCACCTATCAACATATAATCTTGTTTTCTGTTGAGCATCTTTTGTGCCTTCGATGAGTAGGATGTTTTTGACTCCATTTCCCATTGGTGTAGCCTACTGATCTACAGTTTGCATCCCTCTCTCTTTATTTATCCATCTTGTTGATCCAGCTATTCAAAACCAAAATTATGTTTTACATTCTGATGGGTGTTGAGCTTACACTTTAGTAGTCAAAGTGTGACTTTCAGTGCTAACAAATACCACTCTTCTTTTGAGGGGTGATGCATCTTTCAACCATGTAATTATAATTTCTATTCTTGTACCTTATAAAAAAGGTAGAATTTCACTCTCTCCAAGTATGCTCCCTCCAAGTCCTAGGGTGGTTTCCTTTGATTGGAATAATCTTGTAGAGCCTCAACTTCCTTCTTCTACACCCTTCCAGATAAGGGGCATTCTTTGATATATTGTATATAAGGTAACCTCTGTAAGTATTTTATCCTCCTTGACTTGGAAAGATTTGGGTTTTCCCAAGCTTGTGTCAACTATCTATGAGTTGTTGACTTTTGATAGAAGTCTTTCACGGGAGCCCTGGCCTCCCCCATGTTATGCTGCGTAGAAAAACATTATCGATTCTTGTTTAAGCTCTTTTCCGACTCCATTAAAAAGAGAAAATATTTCCGAGTGAACTTGTCTCTTTCACACTCATTAATTGGATTTGAAAGGAAATATATTTGGTGTAAGTTTAACCCTTTTTTGGACCAAGTAGAATAATTTTGAAAAAGGAATACTCTAGTCACTAGTGGCTACAAGAGTTCTCCTAGGTATTATTTTATACTTTTCCAAGACTAGGGGACTAAATTTTCAAAAAAGGGCATTCTCTAGCGTTAAGTTGTAATTGCATTCTATTATCCTTCTTGCAGTATTGAGCCTATTGTCGGTTCCTACTTTCTCACTATAAGCCTACTATCTTAGATTTTTTCATCATCAACCAAGCAGAGCCTTGTTTATATCCTTTGCAGCTTGAAACCCTGTACCCCAAGAGGAAACATTCCCCTGAGTTTCCACATCCTGCATGCACCTACTTACATTGAGCATAGGTATGTTCCACTGTTGGAACTAGTTGCTTACTCGTGACACTTGTTTCCTCTTATGTATCATAGCATTCATTTTCCTATGAAAGAAAACAAAAAAAGACGGGTGGGAAAATAATATTATCTCATGTTGGCAGTAGTCATGTCTCCTTTGAACACAATTTTTTTTTTTGAGTCCACTTGTGATCCAAAGTTTGGGTTTAGCATGACCTTAGGAAGCTAATCTCATTACTTAGAGTTTACTCCTCCAACTAGTTACTCTTCCAGTCCCTATGGAGAGTTTGATTAGTTCCTTCTACATCACAAAGTTTCATTATCAAGTCTATGATGCCAAAGTCCTCTATATGTCTCATGCTTTTGTTCAAAGGATGTCTATAAGCCTGTGTTGTCCATTCCTCATAATTATTGACTTTCATGTTGTTCATACCCTCAGTCTATCCCTGAGTTACACAAATTTATAGTCCTACCATGCACCCTAGTCCTACTTTCATTATTGGTAGGTAACCTTGAACCAAATAGTCAACATCTCTTCATTGGTCATTGACTGGGGGGTTTCCCTTGTGTTCAACGACAAGAAATCTACTCACACATTGGGATTCGTATAGTGTATTGGATTCCATTATCCTTATTGGTGGTTTCCTCTCCTTTTTCAACATTTTTCCTTATTAGTTGTTATTCATAGGGTCTTTTTCATCCAATGCTTTCATCTGGTGCTTGCGAAAGATGCACAAGTTCATTGGTTCATGAACATTTTCTTCATTTGAGTTCCTCCAAATCATTAAGATACTACTTTGTACCTCATCATGATTGATGATAGATGCCTTAATGCTCTCCTTTCAGAGGGTCTCCTTCCATGAACTTCAACTCATCTATTTTGGAAACGAGGCCTAGAGTCCTATGAGTACCTAGAGGCTTGTAGTCATCAGTGGAAAGTTATCTCTCCATCGATAGTTGGGAATACCTCAATGTCTCCAGATCAATGGATTATTCAAGTGTTCGACCTCAATTCCTTTATTCACACTTGTAAGAATGTACTTGATGCCTTGATAAATACTTACATTTTTGGTAGGTCATCTCACGTTTGTTAATGGTATACCTTAATGACCAGTAATCAAACGAAGTCTCATTGTGTTCAAACTCAGTGCCTTTATTCACATGATGCAGACTTGCACCTTTGGAGGATCGTGTAGAAGACTTGAAGACATCAGTTCATAGTTGTAACTTTCTTGAGCTGTTGCTATAATTCATTGGACTAGTACCTATATGAATTCAGTGGTCATGGGAGATCAGAATGCACTTCATTGTATATAGATATCTTCAGATTGATTTTGAGGTTGGTTTTAACTTGGCCTTTTTCATGAATATGACAGCCTATGGCATGTATCTACCTTTTTATTGTCTATTCCTAGCCATGAACAAATGTTTGGTATAATTCCACATGGATATGAAGTGTAATTCAAATTAGAAAATATGTGTACAAAGTCATTATGGATTTTAATATTCTTATGAGAAACTAGTTAATCTAGTTGGGTCTCCATTATTCCACTTCTAGGAATCATAATGTATTTCATCCATCACAAATACTCCTCTGACATCACACATTAGAGGGTATCTGTTATAGAAAGATTTTCCTCACCCATGCATCTTTCTCAAAAGGCATTTTACATTTCCATATGTAGACTTGAAGTCCCTTTTTGCAACTCCCAGAGCTAAAAATTGTATTTTTCCACATATACACACCCTAACAACTATACAACATGCGTATACATAGTTTGCACCATTTAAACCCGTGTACATCAGGTTTTGTGCCAAAAATTAAAAAAATGGTGTCAGGTTTCCATGTCACAACCTAAGATCCATGATCCTTGACCTTCCATATACTGGAAACGTTTTGACTTGTCCCTTCAGTTCCATTTGAAGGCTATAAGTGGACCATATCCAAGTTGTGGAAGGAGGAGAAGAATTCAAATTTGAGAGCAAAGTTACTCTAGAGAAATTGTTGATTTCATATTGATTATGCATCCCTTTTTCCATTTAAGTCTGAAAACATTGTTCATTCCCCAAGCTCTTCCCTCTTTGATGGAGAGCCTCATTGTCTCTCTTATGTGAGCTTACCTTTGGTGGAGGATTGAAGTGGTGGAGGCCTAGCTGGAAGGGACTTAGTTTCTCAATTCTGACACGTCCTGAAAAAAAAGTTTTTTATTCATACGCTTATGTTGATCATATTTTAATAGAAATACTCTTTTCTCGTCTAATTAATGTCTTGCAAATATTTGAATTGTTATTCCATGTGTATATTTGTTATGAATATTGATGGATTATGATATTATATGTGTTAACTTTATATATTATCACCGTATGCTTATGTATCTTGGTTGTTGAGGAAAATTTCCAGGTGTATAGCTTTGAGTCAAGTGCTCAACGGTGGTCTTCTCTAAACATCCAGACGAGGCACACTCTTTATCTTGTCTTGTTAGCATCTTTGTTTATATATCATACTTTATACTAGAGTTTATTTTTGTAGTCATTATGTATGTTGTGGTTTACCCCATGCCATAGAATGATTTTCCTCATAACATCAATGGTCGGGTCGACAAATTTCATGAAGTGTTCATTCGCCAACAAAAATTGATAATGATTGGGTCAACAAATTTGGTGAAGTGATTTGTTTGCCAACATAAATAACCAATGATCAATGGTGAATTCAGAAAATTTGGAAAAGTGTTTTGTTCACCAACAGAAATTGCTAATCCCCGATGGAGTTTCAAATCAATGGTCCTAATTTCTTCTGAGTAATCGACGGTGGATATTCATAAAGCAATAATAAAGGAATTTTGTAGCAGTGAAAACAGAGCAATGAGTGGAAATTGCAACTTGTGAATGTTGTAACTTTTCACTCATAACTCAGAACGAGGAATGAGTATAGTCATTGGAGAGTTTTTTCAGAGAGGAATGTGTCTAAGGAATCATATTTTGACTTAGTGCGTTGTGTTCTTAGTAAATTTAAATGGATAATAACATGTATTCTAATTAAAGAAATGTTTTATAGTATGCATGTTCTAACAATAATTATTACATGCACATTTCTTGTAGAATTAGAGGTACGAGGAAATAATTTTGGTTCTTATATGAGAAATAGAATTATGGAATATTCCCAAGGATATTACAACCATGAGGAGTTCATAGGTTTTTGTGTCAACATGGGAAACATCAAGACAAATTCTAATGGAAGAAGAGGTAGGAAGGATCCTGTAACTATGAGAAGCCTACAAAGAGAAGTGTAGAGCTATAGGGATGATAATAAAAAAATTTCATGAAATCTTGGGAGAAGATAAACAAAGTCTAAATATGTTGCAGAGGTAATCCAATAAAGACTATGGAACAAAGAAAGAAACTAGTGATAAACAAGTCACAACATCCATATCACATAGCATAAGGGATGATCACAGGAATGACAACCAATCAAGAAGCATGAGCAGGAATTTCAGGGTTGTAGATGTTAGAGAAATTTCAGCTATGCAGTTGAAAATGAGTTTCAAGAAGGGATGTCAATTTTTTGTAGCCGATATGGAAGAGGTAGCCAAAGGTATAATGGAAAGTATTGAAGAGCATCCACTCTTGAAGGATTTTGGAGATGTTTTGGGGAAGATTTCAAGATTTCCACCAAAGAGAGACATTGATTTATCTATTGATTTGGTTCCATGAGCTGTTATAGTATCCAAGACACCATATAGAATGGGAACACCAAAATTGAAAGAGTTGTAGATTCATCTTGAATAATTGTTAAATAATGGATATATACACCCAATTATGTCACCTTGGGGTGCCCTAGTGTTGTTTGTAAAGAATAAATATGGAACCTTAAGGTTTTGTATTGATTTCAGACCACTGAATAAGGTCACCATAAAGAACAACTATTTTTTTCCAAGGATTTAAGATTTGTTTGATCAGTTGAAAGGTGCAAGAATAATTTCCAAGATTGACTTGAGATCAAGTTATCACCAAGTGAGGATAAAGAAATAATATATCATCAAGACAACATTTAGGACAATATATGAGAATTATGAATTCATGGTAGTGCAATTTGGGCTATCAAATTCCCCAACAATTTTCATGTTCCTGATGAATAGAATGTTCAGGGAATACCTAGATAAGTTTGTGATTGTGTTCCTGGATGATATAATCATTTACTCAAAGACATAAGAGGAACATGAACAACATTTAAGAATTTTTTTTCAATTTTTAAGATATCACAAGTTGTATGCCAAGCTAAGTAAGTGCATAATTTATCAAAAGAAGATTCATTACTTGGGGCATATTATTTTAGTCGATGGGATAGTTGTTGATATAGAGAAGATAAATTCCATTAGAGGATGGAAAATTACAAGAAATGTGACAGAAGTTAGATCATTCATGGGTCTTTTTAGTTATTACTGAATATTCGCCAAAGGATTCACAAATATTGTAAGCCTAATCACTTCTTTGCAAAAGAATGGAGTAAAATTTGAATGGACTTTTGATTGTGAAGAGAGATTTTAGTAGATGAAATACATTTTGAATTGTGTGCCAATATTGAAGATTGTATACCCCGATGAATAATTTGGTATGTGCATGAATGCATTCAAAGAATGACTTAGTGGATTTCTCACACACAAGGATCATGTGGTATGCTATGAGCCCCAAAAATTAAAAGAACATGAGAATAATTATGCTACATGTGACTTGGAATTAATAGCCATTATTAATGCACTAAAAATGTGGAGACATTACCCTACGGGGATAAAATTTGAGCTAAGGATAGACCACTATGGTCTAAAACATTTGTTTGGATATCCCACATTAAATACCAAACAAACTAGATGGTTTGAATTTATGAGTGAATATGACTTCAAAATTAAGCATATCAAAGGAAAATAAAATCAAGTGGTTGATGGACTCTGCAAAAGATCCCATGAGATGCAGATTGTAGCCATCAACATGTACATGATTGATCTGAAAGGTAAAATTATAGAAATAGAAAATTCATATCATCACTATTTGAAGATAAAGGAAACATTACAACAAGGTAATTTACAACAAAAATTTAAATATTATGAGTTGCATGAGGATGGAATGCTCATGTACATAAGAAACGTATATGTGTTGAATTCCAGAAAGATGAAAAAATAGTGCTGAGAGAAATGCACAATGTGCCATATGATGGATACCCAAGATATCAAAGATCAATTGCAGTTGTAAGAAGCCAATACTTTTGGCCATAAATGAAGAAGGAAGTGGCTAATTATATATAGGTTTCTAGAGTGCCATAAGGTGAAAACCAAAAATAGACATCCAATTGGATTGCTACAACCATTTCCCATTCCAAAATAGAAGTGGAAAGTATGTATAGTTGATTTTATTACAAAGCTACCCAGAAAATTGAAGCGGCATGATTCCATCATGGTGGTGGTGGACAAATTGACTAAGGTTTCACATTTTATTATAGTGAAAACTACACACAAGGTAACAAATGTTGTAGAAATCTACATGAAAGAAGTTGCTAGATTACATGGAGTGCACAAAGAAATAGTTTCATATAAAGACCCAAAGTTTACATCCAACTTTTGGAGAGGTTTTCTAAAAGGATTTGGGACAAATATAAATCTCAATATAGTGTATCACCTCGAATCATATGGGAAAACAAGGTGGGATGATTGCATTCACTTATTTGAATTTGTTTACAATAGTGGATATTAAGCCTCATTAAAAATGATCCCATTTGAAGAATTGTATGGAAAAAAGTGTAACACACAAGTGAGTTGGGATAACCAAGCATACAAAGTTTTCATTGGGCCATATGTTTTGAAGAAAATGGAAGAGAAAATGACAAGGATCAAGAAAAATTTAAAAGCTTCCTAGGAAAGGAAGAAAAGTTATGCCGACAAGAATAAATTTTTAATATATTTTAAAGTGGGAGAACATGTCTTTCTAAAAGTGAAAGTGAAAGGAAGTTCTCTAAGATTGGGTTTCTACCCAAAGTTGGTAGCAAGATATTGTGGACCTTTTGAGATATCGAAAAATATAGGGCTAGTTGCATACATTCTAGAATCACCTACATCCATGAGAGTGCATAATTATTTCATGTGTCATTATTAAAGAAATATGTGTCTAACCCTAACCACATAATTGATTGGAGTGTGATATAGGTGGAGCATGAAGGGGATTTCCCGATGGAACTAGTATGCATCCTGGACCAAAAAGTCAAAGTGATAAAAAACAAATTCATAGGCCTGATAAAAGTTCAATGGACCTATTACGGTCCTAAAGATGCAACATGGAAGCATGAAGAAACTATGTGGGAGGAATACCCACATTTTTTTGTCAATTTTGAAGAAAATGGAATATAAGAATGCAAGACTCCATTTTGAGTGGATAGAGTTTCATAACCACATCTTAGAGTCCTAGCCAAACTAAGTTAGGGGCCATGATAATAGAATAGTATATCCCAATGGACTGAGAGCAGTGAAGGGGGTATATTTCTTGTGTTAGAAGGTTAAGAGGAACAAGATATTATGGTTGGAACTGTTGTTGGAGTGTATAAAATTACAAAATTTTATTTCATAGTATTATGACGTAAATTTGTGCATGTATATTGGCATAAGTTTTGTGCACCGAGGACGGTGCACAATTGTAGGGGAGGGGGAATGTAAATTCATCACTATAATCCCCAATTTAATTAATTCTTATTGTATATATGAATGTGGATATGGCCAATAGAGGTTATAAATGAATTGTATTTTTGAATTTTAATAAATAAAATGTGATGCTAGTTGGTAGGGGATATGGATAGAGATGGGGGATAATTAATCCACAAGAGAGGGGAGGATCTAAGAGATTGTCTAAGAGAGGTGTCCAAGGGGTAATTACCTATTTCTATTAATTCAACCCACTTCCTAAAATTACTATTTGTATATGAACCTTATAATTTATGATTGACTGTTCCCCAATCCAATCATTAAATGCATGTAAGAGGGTGGGTGTGAAGAGTCACATCCCATAGTTATTGGGAGCATGGGGTTGAAGTAAAATCATTTTAGGGAAGAGTGTAAGTCAAGAAAGTAAGAAAAAGGGAATAAATTCTTATGGGCAAGGATGAAGTTTTAGACAATCATGTTTTTGCATGAACAAAAAACAAAAAATAAGGACGAAGAACATTGGATATATAACAACAATGGAGGGTGAATTATGGATAATTTGTGGAGTTGAAGATTGAAGAAGAAAGTTATTAGGGTTTTAGAAGAGCTAGGTTTTAAGGCCTGAAATGTGAAATCCTATGAGAGTTGCATTGGAGTAGTGTTGACGGGAGAAATCGATCGTCCATCAACTGAGAGAGTGGAACCGGTCCGGGGTTGTCTAATAAACCAAGCTGTTTGGGATGAACCACCCTGACAGGTTTAGCGGCTCTGTTAGGCGATCTAAGGTCCTAAGAAAACAAAAAAAAAACTAATCTAAACTAACTAAAACTAAATAAAACAAACTAATAAACTAATCTAACTAAAACTAACTATCAAACAAACTAAACTAAAACTAATTATTAAAAAAAAAAAAAACTAATCTAACTATTCTATATATACAATCTAATAACTAATACTAAACTAACTCTAACTAATTAACTATCTAGCTATTAACTGAAATATAACTTATTCACAAAATGTACAATATCCACAATTTACAGATTTAAATAAAACCTGAAAAAACTCATTAATATTCTGCCCTAAGACAACAGAAGATGTTTTTGTTGATTTTATGATTTTATGAACAAGAAATAAAACAAAACTAACTAAACTAAACAACTAATATACTAATTCTAACTATCAATCTAATTAAACATATATCTAACTAAAATACTAATAAATATACTAAACAAATCAACAATAAACTGACCTGGAAACACTCCAGGTTTGTCCTATGTATGATGACTGTTTTAGCAGATCGGAGGGAGGAAACCCGCACCGAATGATCCAGGAGCTTCTCGTAAACGATAACTGCAGTGCTCTTCAAGTATGTTTATAGGACAAACAAGACATAAAAATCACAACAATCATATGATTTATAAATCTCCACAGTTAGATAAACCCGTATGCAAAGATTTACACAAAATAATTCAATTGATGAAGAAGAGAAATCTGTCATTCATTAACTGAATAAAGTAATTGCTGTGTTTTTAAATGTAGTGGAAGAAATCAGATATGGATCACATTAATTTAAATCATATCATTCAGCAATAAACTATGATAGCTAAAGTAGTCTATAATCGATTACAAATGACATGCAAAAACTTGAAACAAAATATTGATATTATGAAAAGCTAAAGTTGTAGCAGAACATCAACTTCTGTCTTAGTTTGTATTAAAATCCATAGCCTAGTTCTCCCACAAGTGAGGATGATCCTTATTACAAAAATAATAAGTATTTATAAGTTTTTCCATAGGGTAAAACCTCCCTATGGAAGTTATCAAACTGTTTACATAAAATCTGGGAAGATATCCCCAAGTTTAACTAAACTAAGAATCTAAAGTAAAACTAAAATACACAAATATTCCCCTAGCCTGTCCAACATGTCCCATTCAATTCGAATTTACCTGAAAAGGGTAAAAAATGAACAAGTTAGAAGGATTCTTTATTAACAAAATGATAAAAATCTAATCCTATAGACTAGCTACAGAATCTTGCGATTCTGTAGCTAGTCTAAATAAGACACAGAATCAGCATCAAAATCGATTAAAATCTTCAAATTCAATTAACATCCAATAGTTGTTTAAAAACGAATCATTCAATTTGAAGTTGTTATACCATTCGAAATCAAACAGGATCCAAATCAATTAAAAGACAACAGAGATAGGTGTACTCTGTTTTGTTTGTTACCACAAAGTCAGGTGACAAAATTATATGGAACAGTAATGCAATCGTTTCATATCAACTTGAAATCAACATAATCAAATCAAATCGCAAGCAATTGTTATGCTGCCTTATCAACAGGAGATATGAATCTAACAAATAGTTATAACACAACAAACGATTCATGCCATGAATAGAGCAATTCAAACTGGCTTGAAAATCAATTCAAATAAAATCATAACAGGATCGATTGATTGGCAACAAAATTCATAATTTGTTATTGCAAATTGAGCAAACAAGATCAATTGACTTCGATCAAAATCGTTCATTTGACAATGAATTATAATCGGATTTGACAAAAATCACTAATATTGATCAATTTGTTTTTACAAATCAAACGGAGTAGCAATTAAAACATGAATCCAGCTCATAAGACAATCTTGCCAACTCAAAATATGGGATAATCCAATCAGAATTAGAGCGAATCGAACATAAAAGGTTTTAACATAGTCATTACGAATCCAAAACCGTTCGACGATTCAGACGCATTTGTACAGGCTTAACTGAGAGAATTGTTTTCATATGAAACAGAGCAGTTCCTTCCAAATTGAAACCGAACAGAGTTGTATTCCTATTCTGAGAATATTACATGACATATCACAAGATCGTAACAATCAAACTTATTGAAATCGCTTTTCAATCACAGCATATGTACCATAACGAAATCAAATCCAAACACGATCATATTCTAAATTAAGCCTGAAAAGCCTCCTATTTGGAGTAGATGCAAAACGAATTCAATTGAAATCAAGCCATCAGTTTCGTTACCTTAATCAAATCAAATCCAATCGAAAACCATTCAAATCCTGATAAAAATCTACCAGTGACTAAACTAGGAATGATCAAATCATGTATCAAAACGAAACTCCATTTATTTTTAGCAAAGCAAAACAATGTACAGGATGAACACCGAATGACAGAGCTATTTGAAAACATAATTCAAATCATTATATTAACCTTGATCATTCACAAAACTAAAATGATATCAAAATTCATACCTGTATGGCTGGATCACGACAATCTGGAGTTGATAACGGCTGTGGCCGATTCAACATTCTTGAAAAGGATGGATCCAGTTGTCTTCTGCTTTTTCTCAGTTGCTTAGAGCTGGTCTCTTTGACTGATCAACTCTGCAACTTGACTTTCCAGTGATTGAATTTTCGATTGATGTAGGGGAATGTCAATGTAGTATCGTTCCAACCATAACTCGCATTGGTCACATGACGCCTGTGAGGGTTTCGAAAGAGCAGGCGAGGGTTTGGACACATTGCTAAGGGTTTCACTAGGCAATTTGATACCAGGGTAGCTAGGGTCATTCCTTAGGTAGGGAGGAAGATTTGTCACGAAATCATAAGGTGGTTTGGGGCATAAACCTTGTGAGTAAGGGTACTCACTAGATAAGAAACGTTCTACGTCAGAATCTGAATCCTCACTTAGGACGATAGGGTTTGACTCAGCATAGGGTTTAGGTTTGTTTCTAGCCATCCTTGAAATAAGTAGAGTGTTCTTTTTACCCTTGGCATTAGCAGTAGGGTTTGCCTTGGTATTTTTTCTTACAGGATTTTTAATAGTTTCAGCCTTCTCAGTTCCAACGTTTGGTAAGTCAATAGGAGGGTCGATCGAAGGCTTGGGAGAGGGCAACAGGATATGGAAAGGCACGGGTGGCCCGACCTTGGTTTCATTTACTACAGGCTTGTCAACCTGTATAGGGTCCGTGTCATCGAAACCATTTCGAGTGACGAAAGCTCTCCAGCTATCACCATGTAAACTCAAGTGATAAACAATGATAAGTTTAATAATCCCATGGTGGAAGAGGCTACTATCAGCCTTCTCCTTTTTAAAACTTTTCGACATTTTATTTAAGCTACGCTGAAAGTAGAAAGGCATATTCAACGGATACCCTATAAAATTCATTAGCAACCGCAGGTGGTAGAGGAAAACGAGTCCGTATCGACCTTCACAGGTTAAGAACTGCTTGACTACTATCAAAAGGTCAGGCCATCGTGGTTTAAGCATAGATATGGGCATACCTCTGTCACAAGAGGTGACTTTGCGCGAGAGAAACAACAACGGCCATGGAACTTCTTCTACTTTCGAATTCTTGAACCAACGCTGACCCGTGGTAGGTAACCCTGTAGCAGAACTGATAAATCCCTCATTGATTTCCAACTAGATGTCGCCCACCTTGGCTCTACAGCCATCGAAAGTCATTGCGAACTATTGTGCCACAAACAAGTTAAAACCCTCAAATCTCTGCACGAAGGTGAGCCAACCGTTAGCCTCCAAGTCTTTCCAGGCATTGTCAAACATTAACAAGGCTTGGTTGTCGTTCGGCTCGATCCGCATGACTGGTGCCATGGATCCAAACACACGGTAAGTTTAGGGTTTGGTTCATATCACACACAGGGGTAAAATGCATGCCGATCTATCCGAGCTAACAGAGGTAAACGGTGAATAAGGGATAGGCATAAATGCCATCGTGCGAAGGTGGTGGATTTTATCTCTGCCATGCATAATAGTTATTTCCAAAGTACAACCGTCGGCTTATAGTTGTTCTACCCATTATAACATAACTCAAAATTCATGTCAGTTGGACGACTAATGAATCAAATGGTAAGCGTATAAACCAATGCGCGTAATCAACATTATGCCAAAGTTTTAAACCATCAATTATTCACTTTGAAACCAAACTCAAATATTTAACCGTGCACCAAAGTATCAACTCATATCAATAGTTTAACCAATGTGCGAATATGTTTGGAACTAGGTGTCATACCAAATGAAATATATCAAGGGTTTAATCATAACATCGACATATCATCGTGAAACCAATGATCAAGTAGATCAAAACACATAAATCCAAATGCCAATGCATCACAAACTTAGCAAGACAAAGTCACAAAATCGACCCAAGAATGTCCAATGAGTAAAGATCGAAAGGGATTTTGCAAATTGCATAGCGATAAATGAAATGTAAACGCAATAGGCATACTGACAAGAAAGATAACGAAAATTCAAATAATGATTTCAATGTGACTTGGAAAGATTAAGTTTTCATGCTTACAATCATGAAAACAACACGAAGGTAAATGTGCAAATGTCGCGAAAAATAAAAGTGTCGTTTATTTAAGAATTGCGACGAAAAATTGATGTTTGCAAATCATTGGTGTAGGCAGCTTATAAGACAAAGAAAAAATGTGAATTGGCTGCCAACAAGTAGCAAGTGGTTGTTGTTGTTTAATTTTTTTTATTCATAGTAGTTTTCCTAGTAGATATCCCTTGAGTTTCCTAGTAGTGAGATTTGTAGTTACCTACACCAAAGAGAGCCTGATAAATGAATGGGATACACGATGGACTGAGAGTAGTGAATGGGTAAATTCCTTGGATTTGGAAGGTCAAGAGGAAGAGAGATGGTGGAAAATCAAGATAGTTGTAGGAGAATTGCAGTAGGTTGTGGGATTTTCTAGGTTGTGTGTGGGAAATGAGAGACCACCTTATTTTTTGGATTTCTATCCCTAGCTCAGGGGTGACTTTCTATTGATATATGGAATAGAAAATATATGGTTGGGTGGAACTTCTTTCCGAAGCAACTAGTTTCACAACTATTTTAAAAAGATAAGTATTTTATCTGTTTTATGTCTTGAATTATGAGTTTTAATTGTTATGCATGAACTATGTGTATGAGATTGATTTATATGTTGCTGTAATCAATTATTAACTACATTCATGTGTTATTTTAGCATGTTGTAGATGCATTTAGATAATGGTTAAATATGTATGATTAATTAGTTGGTAACCTACATGAATTTATTTAGCAATAAGTTTTTATTTTTATGTGTTTTGAACATAGTAATGTTCCTTGGTTAATCTAGGGGGACATTACACTTTTGAAGGAAAACTTCATGAATTTAGAGATTAATTGAGGAAACAAAAGACACGAGTTATGTTCTCAACATAGAAAATTATAGAACAGCAAGTATATTTTTGTTAGATCATACATATGGAATATTTGGCATGCATTTTTGTTAGGCTTCATGTACTTTTCACATCGTGTAAAAAGTGAAAATAATTTGAGTATTTGTTCACAAATACAACTTTTAAAACTTGAATTGAACACATGGAAGTGTAAAAAGGTGTGAAACAAAAAAATACGCATTCTCCAATTTGAATCACTCAATTTGGCTAGGAAATAAACCTTGGGCATGCATTTTAGTGAAGCAACATGATTTTTGTCAATTTTCTTGAAAAATACAAAAGTTGTTGACTTGGTAGATTATATACAAGAAAAATGAGGTGAATTTGGGAATTTTTATAATATGGGTTTTTCCAATAACATAGAAATATACAAACAATAAGGTATCACTTTTTCGAAAGGTCACTTATCCAAAACTTAGCATGCATTTTTCTAAGCCAAATCATGCAATTTTCTAGCTTGTTTTAATAGTGGACTTGGAATTTTTGAGAAATTAATGTAAATTCTACATGCTTGGAATTTTTTTGTAAAAATTAGGAATATCAAGGGTCATAATTTGCATGTGAAAAATGGTGCAAGCAATGATTATGTGCATTTTAGGCGAGGATTGTGTGCATGTGTCAGAGGGAATTTTAGAAGGTAAACTCCATGCATTTAAAAATGAATCAAGGAAATGTGCCCAACATAGAAAATTATATAAGAATGAGTATATTTTCCTTATATAAAACATTTGGAATATTTGACACACATTTTTATATGCTTCACAAAATTTCCACATTGTGTAAAAAGTGGGAAAAATCTGAGTATTTTTTCATAAATACAACTTCTAAAACTAAAATTAAATAGTCATGAAAATGTAGAAAAGTGTGAAATGAAAAATACACATTTTTCAATTTGAATCACTCAATTTGGACAAGAAATAAAACCCAAGCATGCATTTTATTGAAGGAAGGCTCTTTTCATCAATTTCAGTGAAAAATACAAAAGTTGTTGACTTAGATTATTATATGCCAACCAAATGAGGTGAATTTGGGAATCCCGATATATGGGTTAGAAAAACATATATCTATAGACTTGAGGTATCAATTTTTCAAAAGGACATGTTATCACAGGATTAGTACTTGTGAAAAGCCCTTCACAAGATGTCAATCTTGTGTAATAATTGGAAGTAGTTGTCATTGTCACCTAGACAAATACCTCCCTCTTTTTATTGTTGGGTGAATATCCAACACAAGGGAGGCTTACCTTGTGACCTCAAGGGATCCTATAGAAATATATAGGAAAGTCTATGACCATTTATCTTGGTCACTCAATGGGATAAGCTATGTCTAGGAAAGTAGAAAGGATAGAATTAGCTAGACAAGGTAATTGGTTGACGTGTGTGAGACAAGAAGTATTTCAATGCATATATTGACAATTACCAAGATAAACCAATCAGTATTCACAAATGAAACATTGTTGTATCAATTAAAATGATTGTTGTTGTAAAATTGTTGAGGTAATCAAGTGTATATCAGCAAAGTGTATTTTGCAACAACAGTGAGAAATCAACTCAGAAAAAATAGTAATTATATCTTAGAATGAATCCTTCAATGAGTAGATCAACAAAATATTGTCAAACAATATTTATAAGCATATTTATACTAAATATTAAGTATTCAAAAATATCTTCAATCCCTAATGGTTTTAACATTCATTTATAAAAAAAACAACATTAACAATGAATCTCCAAGGCATTGAAGCACAATTAGCTTACCAATGAAGACAAAAAATTAAACTAAGAGAGTGGTGTTGAGAATGTTGAGAGAGTTGAGTTGTTTTGTCATCACAATCATAAGAGACTAGTGCCATTTTATGTGCTTAGGAAAATGGAGTCATGCACAACTCAAAGATCAATTTAGAAGACAAGAAAAAGGTGAGGGAAAAAAACCCTAAGACTATACACTCATATACCTAGGATGTCACCTTTCCAAGTCGCATAGATTAGGTATGTTGAAATAATGTAACTATGAAGAGAATTCTTATTATTATTTTATTATTGGATTAAATCCCCATTAAGGATTAATCATGTCATTATTATTATTATTATTGTTATTGAATTAATCCCCATTAAGGATTAATCATGTCAGTAATTGTATAAGGACCAAATCCCCTTTTGCAGATTGGTCATCGGACAATTACAAAGGGAAGAATAAGAAGTCGGCCCCAACAATTATAATGGAAGACCCAAAATTATTGATCAAGGGATCAAATTTTGCTCAAAAATTCTAAGTGCTCGGAATTGCTTCAAACCGGATGAGAGCATAGGCCTCGTCATTGTGAACCCAACACAACTCATTTCGTCTCAAACGGACACTGAGAGCGAGAGATATTGCAATCTGTTCATAAAGTCAAACAGGCAAAAAAAAGACGCTGACTGTACAGTCCGTAAAGTCCATACAGTCTGATGTGGCATGGTCGTACGACCATATGATGATGTGTCAGGTGGTGATGTGGCAGATGTTGATTGGTAGGTGTGGTCGAATGATTGTTTGATATGTGTCCTTTGGTGTCTAATGGTATGTTGACATGTGGCCCAATCCATGGGCGCCACGTGTCACTTGTTATATGGTTAAAACTTTGTCATTGGCCGGAGTCGACCCCGTGACCTTCGGGTAGGGGAATGACTTGGCAAGTAGCTGCCGACCAACGTGCCACCATGCATTTCTTTCTATGTAAGTGGCGTATATTATATTTAACATTGTATATGGTTAAGGCTTGGGCCACAATCAGGCCGGGGCTTAGCCCCAGCCCTTGGTCGCGCGCCACATACCATATAACCGATGCTTGTGTATATAGAATGCATGCAGGTTTTTAAATGTGGTTTGGATGGTTAAAGTTTTGGCCCATGGATATATGCCAACATTACATATGACCATAATTAAATGCACGGGGAGTTGGAACGGTTCAACCGTTTAGCCTTTTTGCCAAATGCTCACGGTCATATGACCCATGTGCCCAGGTGCTAGGTGGTTAGGGGTTGGCGCACCCATAACTATCCTACAGTTTGCATCGTTGGCGCGGTTGCACCCGCTGCTGGGTTTTCACGCTATTTTTTGCGTGTGTGCCAGGTTCATTTGACAAGGGTGCGTTTTGTAGATGTAGAGACAACAAGCTTGAAGGGGGGACTTCTAGGAGGCCTAACTTCTTCGTTTTTCAATCGATTGAGGTGCCGAAAAATCCTAGCTAGGGGTTTTTGGATGCTTTGAATCCATTGGAGCAGTCGGTTGATTATTTTGATCATTGTAAGGCATGTTTTTGAGCACTTTGAGAAATTAATAATAATGATCCATTGGAAGCTGGACCAGGAGATGTAGCCCAAGAAACAGGTGAACTCCTTTATCAATTGTTGTGTTTTATGTGCTTATGTTCATTGATTATGCTGCTGTCTATGTGTACTTTGCATGAGTAATCCTTAAATTTATGTGTTGCAAATTTGATCCATTTTCTTTTAACACATAACATTTACTTGCAATAATTTCAAGATTTTCAAGTCTTCTTCAATTTTTAGATCAAGTTGGTATCAGAGCGCTGGTTTTTGAAGACTTGATTGTTTTGCAAGTGTTTTGTTTCTGATGCTCACAAGGTTGAAACTCACAAGAGGAGAAGGTCAACTTGTGGAGCCAAGTTCTCATCCGACAAGGAGGAAGCATATACCATCACCGCAAGTTTCAGGGAGGCATTCACCAAGTATGGCTCATGCAGAAAGTCATGAACGTGTTCCTGCAGAAAATGAAGATCTGAGAAAGGCTGTTATGGAGATGAGAGAGATGATGACGATCTTGATGGAAAGGAAAATATTGTCGCAAGGTGAAGGCTCCAACCCTTCAAGGCATAAGGGAAGCAGTGGTGACAAAACTCCAAATGGGAATGGAGGGAATGGTGCTTCTCCACCACCCTCTCCTCCATCTTCTTCTTCTTCTTCTACTAGTTCAAGACCTCTTCTGAATTCTCCAAAGGGGCATGGTAAAACTCCTTTGCAAATTCCTTCATTAAAGCTTGATATAAAATTTGAATTGCCAATATACAATGGAGAAGTT
>JZKD02S1601744.1:637341-652371 GCA_000966675.3 Picea glauca | reverse complement strand
TTTCAGAAATACAATGCTTCAACTGTCAAAAGTATGGTCACTACAGAAATCAGTGTCCCGAGCTAAAGAAAAGGAAGGAGAAACACGAAGCATCAATTGCCGAAGAAAAGGAACCTTCAAAGAAGACTAAGCAGGATGGAAGAGACTTCTTCTACTGAAAGGTAACAACACTCTTCTTATTTCTTGTACATATCTTGTTTGCATCATCTTTATACATAATGTGTTCCAAGAAGAAATATACCCATGGAAGAACCACAAGATAAGAATGAATATCATTAGATAATACACATGAAAGGATGAAATACAAATCATGTGGAAGATACTGCAAGATAAGACGAATCAATCATGAAAAGACTTAGAAGTCAGACGTCAAGAGGAATTGGAGAAAGACTTATGACGAAAAATAAGATAGAAGCGTGGACTCTGTTAGACAGAGAGAGCCAACTATATATTGCAGAAGACAATAAGAATGCAGATGGAAGTATGGACTCTATCAGACAGAGGAAGCCGATTATATGCACTCTTACATGAAGCAAGGATTAAGAGGGAGCTAATCCTATGATCCATTGAAAATGATGAAATATATATATCCATGGTAGTAGCCATGAAAGACAGTATGTGTTCAGCTCAACCGCAAAAGAATACCTTTTCAAAGAGAATCCTTAAAGTATTCCTAGTTGTCCATCCAGATCCGTGATCCTATGATGAAAGGAAGAAGAAGAGATGAAAGTCGTGATGAAGAACAGTGTATGGAAGACTTATGAATGAAAGCATTGAGAGATACATAACCAAAGGTTCTCTCAAATGGAGGGATAATACTATGATGATTACTTGTTCCATTACACTATACATATCACTACATGAGTCATTTTATCATCCGCAACATCCATGAGTTGGAGTTCTACATCAGATAAATGCTAAGAATGTTCTCCAGAGAAATTAAATAAAGAGCATATGAAGAGCAATCTCAAGACTTTGAGACATACCAGAAAGAGACTCCTGTATGCAGATAATAAGAAGACAACTTGGTGGAGAACCTCCAGTGCACAACAGAAGCGTGGTGAAGATTTCCTATAACATCAAGATGACTACTCAATAAATCAGATCTCATGATGACAAAATAAGTGCTACTTAGATATGTTCCAAGTTCTCCAACTATGATATACTCTATCATCCAGATCTACATGAAGCCTTCATAGTGTTCCAGACTAAAGTACAAGTATTACATTATCCATGATGAAGTCCATAAAGGAGAAAGTGGTTCTCCAATATATATCCCCACTGATGAGTAGATAGCAGATATCCTGACAAAACCTCTATCCAGAATCAAGTTTGCATATCTCTGAGAGAAGATAGGGATCGTGGAAATAACTCCCTTAACTGAAAGGGGAGATTCTCCAAGCTAGAAGAAGGTACGAAAAATATTCTTGAAAAAAAAATATTTTTGTGATTTAAATAAATCTCCAGTTAGGAGGGAGCAATGAAAATATTATTTATTAATTGAAAAATAGTCCAGATTGGACAGATGCTTTCCTGTTCGAAAAGTGGATTGAGACTTCTGATGGACAATGAATTCCCATTGTAGTTAACATGGGAGGTAGACTGATTGCTAATGTATCATAGACAACAACTTTCCATTGTGGTTAACATGGGGAGTGGTCTAGGACAGTCATTCTTCTTGGCATTCACTCTGAGTAGTGGTCAAGTAGAATGGTCTGCTTCGCAGGGTAGTCATTCTTTTGAAGTTCACAATTGTGAGAAGTTTCAAAGAATGATCCATTTTGGAGGTTGATGCAGGACAAACATTCCTTAGGGCAGACTCATTCTCTCTAGGTTACACTTTGTTTAGTGTTGGAGGAATGGCCCAGGGTGGGGAATGGTCCGGACAGTTATTCCTTAGGGTTATACATTCTCTACAGAGTGCACTTTGATAAGTGTAGGAGGAATGGCCCAGGGTGGGGAATAGTCCAGGCTCAACAATTAGGGACAGTCATTCCTTAGGGTTTATACATTCTCTCCAGGGTGCACTTTAAATAGTGTAGGAGGAATGGCCCAAGGTGGGGAATGGTCCAAACATTTCTTAGGGTTTATACATTCTCTCCAGGGTGCACTTTAATTAGTGTAGGAAGAATGGCCCAAGGTGAGAAATGGTCCAGGCTCAGAAATCAGAGACAATCCTTCTTCCTTTTTTGTGAAGAATAGGGAAGATAGCCCATTGTTGATGAGGGTATATATTCTTTCAGATCTCACAAACGTGAGTGAAAGATTGGCCCAGAGGATTCAGTTTATCTTTAAAAATATTTTTCTATGTAGGATGGCATCAATGATTGTTATGGAGACTACCTGCCTCCAGACAGTAGAGATATACTACTGTGGTGGATATGTTCCACTATTCGTGAGGCGAATATTCTTTCAGAGCTCACAGATGTGAGTGAAATATTGGCCTAGATAATTCAATTTATATCATAACATTGTTTCTATGCAGATTGCTATCAGATGTTTGTTATGAAGACTGTATGACAGTAGATGAGGACTACTGTGGTGAATATGTTTCAGTGTTCACAACCATACATTGTTGATCAAGTACTTGTGTGTTACTTAATGTGGTAGTGAACCACTGGATTGTAGTCATGTACTACTATGAATAGACACAGTTTGTCTCTATCCTTGTTCTAATTGCCTTGAAGACTATTAGCAGTTTATTGGAGATAATGATCATTCAGATGGATGTTGAACAGATATTTTCGAGATGGAAAATAGTTCAGAACGTTTACTCCTCTTGTATCACTCTATGGTGAGAGTGACTTATCCAACATCATGTCTAATTACTCAGATGAAGTATGGTTTCACGAGTTGATGCAGCTGATGGTGATGGTGATGCTCATGATCTAATCATGAAATAGTCTAGATGACTATATTGATGCTACTGGGTAAATGGTATATTTTGTGCTCAAGTCCATTACCTGTAAATACCTCTCTGGCTAGGAGGGAGTGTTAATATTATGGTAGCTGTGGGAGGTATTTACCCCCATGTGTGAACCTGACGAGAATAGAAGACTTAGGGAAGCAAGAGAAACCCTAATGAGTTGGCTAATAACCCTAGAAGCCTTGTCGGCTCAAGAAGATAATTTATATTAGGTTATTAGCCTCCAAGAGAAGAAGTCGGCCATAATTAATAATAATATATTGAACAAACACATATCCAGAAGGAGAAGTTGACCCCAACAAAACTAGCAGAACCACTATAAATACAAGGCACCAATTCTCATTTGACAGCATCTCAGAATTGCAATTCTCAGTTTGGTGTGCACTGCAGTTGTAGTCTTGTGCACAAGTTTGGAGGAGAGTTGTTGGTGTAGCTGCAGTAGCAACAAGTTTTTAGTATTGTCTTGAATATCTCTTAGCTAGGGATTGGGACTATCTGATCATTCTTTTGTGTTGCGCTATCCTTGGAGAGAGGTGTGCTACCCTTTGTTTGGCTATCTAGCCTAGGGTTTGCTTCCGGAGGAATTCTCAGTCAAGGTTAAGGTGCTCAGAGGGAGGCTTCGGCCTATGGTTGGGTGACGAAGGTATTGTCAATGGTAAAACGAGCACACCATCTTTCATATTCTAACATTAATAAAAGAAGTACTTTTCCTTTCCCAAATCATGGTGTATTGAATGCTTTTAATGGTTTATGTTTTGACATTCTAACATCTAACCCTAATTTGTATATGAATAACATGATTTTAGCTTTCTTTTTTTATATCTTTGAATGCAGGCTATCCTTGGGAGGAGGCATGCAGTGAGTGAAGCTTTCAAGCGCGAGGGGATCATCACCGGATGTGAAGTAGAGGTATAGTTACCCGATCCCTCTCATCTTTTATTTCCTTGTATGATTTTTGGTATGTTTGGGGTAGTTAGAGAAGTAGTTTAATTTTAGACGGTTAATTGATTTTCCTACATTCTGAACCCTAGTGTAGTCATAAGGGGGGTTTTCCCGCTAGCACAAATCCCTTCACAAGATTACAATCTTGCGTAAAAATTGTGTTGACTCATAATTCATTATCTACTATAAAAGATCACAAATAGTTGCAAAGCCCATATATATTAAAAATATTTATAATAGGTGGGGTCCCCTAGAAGAAAACAATGGAGTGCTCATTTATAGCATCACATTTCTCTTGACATTTTGACTTGGTATCAATCTAAGGCATCATTTCATATATGGTTTTTGGTTTAGTGATTTACAACAATCTATGATGAATGAATATGCTCAAAACAATGAATGGTATTAAAAGGATATATATGTATTAAAAGTTTCTACTTGTTTGCATTGCTGGCAAATATATTGTATGGTAGTTTTAAAATATATCAAACCATTATTGAAATGGCATCTTAAAAATATACTATGTTCTCTCTCAACATGATGATAGAATTAATTAACATTATTTCACACCATAAAAATTATTCATTTACAAAAGGGTATGATCCTTCATGATTACATATAACTTAAAATTGCAATTCTCATACTTACCATGTTATTTCAAATATATCAAGTTTGAAGTTTGGAGTGGTACAAATATATTGAGAGGTTATATGATAAATAGCTAACATCATTCTTATTGGATTTACATTGAAATTTGTGTTCAAAACATAACATATAGGGTATATACATCACATCATACTTTTAATGTGTTGTTGACATGGTATTGGATATAAGTAAGGGTATGATCATACAACCTTGATGTTTGAAAGGTTATAAGTATTGATGGTTTTCATGGAAAGCATAGTGTGAACTTTGACTTGATATTTTTCATTCCTTAAAAGGCATATTTGATGAAATATGTATATTAAAGTTTGGGAGCTTACACATGGATGATTTTAGGGGCTAAATTTCTCTCGTTGGCTAATTTTCTATGGTTTTTCCGAAAACAAGATTCGCTATTTTAAAAATGATTTGCCCAAATTCTATAGGATAAAATTATTTTACCTTAGAAATCTCCAAAATTTAATAAAAACTATATAAAATACTTAGAAATTTGAATATTTTTACAAAAAAACACCAATCATTTATAGTTAGCATATGAAGGATTAGTAAGATTCGCCAAGGTTTCTAAATTTTAAAATAAATTTCCATCCTTAAAATCATCCTTGTTGATAAACCTTGATATATTACTTAAAAATAACATGTCGCATATATGGTATGGAGGAACAAGGTTTGATAAATGGTTGATTGAATAGAAACTTAGTCTCATTTTGGATATCAACGAGTTGGCCATGCATTTAAATGATGAGACTGTGCATTAAATCCATCAAACCCATGCATACCACATGATTCTTGTTAGGTTTTCCTCATTTTCTTGATGGTTGTCAAAGTATCGTTTGCATTGAGTTTTGGCTACAAAGGAATCTTGTTCGCTGTGCAACTACAGAGCTAATGCAACCGCTCAGATTCAAGCAAGTTTAAAAATATTTTTTCTATCATCAAAGGTATGCCTCTAAATAGTTCTTAGAAATAATTTTTATTGTAATTTTTGTTCTTGAATGGATTAGTTGGGCTCTATTTAGCTTGATTCAAGTAAAAGAGTCATTTTCCTCTACTCTCATCAAATATCTCAATGAAATATATTAGAAATGTTTGAATTTGTTGTTACGAAGAGTTAAATATTGTATTGGTAGCTAGAATTGTTGTGGGTATGATGTTTCTATACCAATTGTTTTCATTATCCCATAATATCACTTTTTATGCTCATTTTATCACTCTTGAGGAGTTTGAATTCCATTGTTTTAAAGTAGAAGGCCAAAACAAAAAAATTTCCTCACCATGTCATGAGATTTAAACTATCATGATTTGTTGTTGCTAATCCAATTTTTTTTATTATGTGTAGAGAATAATTTGTTCATATCTAAAAATATGTACATCATATGGTAATAATTTTTGGTGAAGAGAAGAAATAATATAGTACAAGTATGCTTGCAAAATTTCACAGAAAATCAATTTGTAATTTAAGAGAAAATGGTTAAATAAGTTTGTTGCAACTCCATGAGAGAAGGATGTGCATTGGAAGGAGATAAGAATCTGTACATATTGATTGATACATAGGTACTGGGTTGCATGAGGACAAGTAACATATTTAGCTTGGGAGAGATGATGAGCTGCATAAATTCCATCTTTTTACATCCTCTTTTTCCTATTTTTAATCCCTTTTCTCCTACCGATGACCTTGTATTAGTCCATTCTAATGTTTGTGTGTGGGATTTAGACCCAAAGTATTTTCCATTACATTCCCTTAGTATTTCATATGAATTATGGTTAGATATTAGAGAAATAACATATTTTGCATTTATCTTTGAAAAATGGGATAGTTTGTTGATTGTTGTAGAACTAGTTATCAATGCCTTTACTCCAGGCATATTAGCGATATTTCTACACCATAGACATTAGTATGGCTCCACGAAAAATCAATTGTCAACCACCACCGACCATGTAAAATATATTCAAATATAAGTTATATGGTTTAATTATGGATAATGGATTTTCCATGTGCATAAATTAATTCTTCTACAAATTCACATGCTCAATTTAATTTGGGTAGCTACAATTTATTTGTTGGCTATATCAAATGATTATTTTAATAGTTTGAAGACAAAGGAGAAAATTTGTTGGTGGATATGGGTGTAGATTTGATTTTCCACACAAAATATGAAGATTTCCATACAATATATTATGGATCTAAGAAGTCAAACATTACTAAAAGCTATTTGGGATGTGTTTTGACAAAGTTTTTATAACTCTCATATCATAATTTGAATTTGGTATTCAAAGGGATCCTAAATTAAAGAGGAGTTAGCAAGAATATTGGAATTCTTAGACAAGTTTGTTTAGGTATTTTGATCACAAGGGTGAGCAAAAAGAGACCCCTTTAATTTCCTTGGTAAGCCAACAAAGCAACATAGAACAATGGTTAGTAGGATAGTGAACCCACAAGATAGAAAGAAAGAAACAAAGCAAGATAGGAATCATTGACAATAGAAACTAAGCTAAGCAAACATTAGCAAAGGATGCATAAAATTGAACACCAAGAGTGGTTACCCAATAGAGAATGGTCTTTGAAATTGAGAACAAAAAGAGGAGAAATGTGGGATTTATGAATCCCCTATTCCTCCTAGGGAGGGATCATGAATCCCTCAAAGTAGAGCTATTACTCTCCTATTTTGAATTACAATGGTGAATAACTCTATGAAAAATCTTACCAAGCGGTAAAAATATTTCCCTATGCTATACTTGCCCAAGATATTCTTAAGAGAAAAAGTGGCTTCTCCAAGAGTATTTGGACAACATAACAATGTTATGAACTTCTTCCATTTGTGCATACAATGTCCCTCTATTTATATAACCATAAAAAGGTATTTGATATCTTTCTCCAAGTGCGAATGGGAGGGATTTTGAGGCATATCCCATATTTTCAGTCATCCCAGGGTGAGATTTTGGGTCGATCTTGGGGTCTTGTCTTGAATTACTTCACCCTGGAAGTGGTTGAGGCTTGACAAAAATCATAAATGCATTGTTTTCATATCCACGTGGGTTTCTTCATGGACAGTCGCGTGGGATGCACACTGTGTGCATTTGGAGATGTTTTGGCCCGTGCAGATGCACACACACTGAATTGTTGGAAGCACGCGTAAATTTATGGGTATTTTACATTGTTTTGGTCACCTTACTAGAATTGGTTCTATATATATTGGAAGTATGTTGTATCTATATTGATTGTTTCTTCATCCATTTTTTGTATTGCTATACGAAATATTTTGGTGATAACAGATGCCCCCTGATGTGTGAGGTTAGGAGCATACGTATATCCAAAATACATCAATGTTTCTTTTGATGAAATTTCCATAGCAGAGGAGAGTTGTAGCAAATACTAAGAGGAACTATGAGATTGATCCATTGGAGGAAAAGGGGATTCTAAATGAGATCAATATTCTCCAAAAACCTAAAATGAAGATTTGTGTACAAATGAGGCAGGGATGCCCCATGCTCATGTCATGAAACCATAAATGAAGTGACGAAAACCAAATATTGTTGATGAAGTAGGTGTCTATAGTGCCCTCGGGGGCGTCAAACAATGGAAAATGATGGTTTTGATTATTGAAGAGGATCTGAATCGAGGTAGGAATAACTTAGAGGCACTGATGTCCTACCAAATTCATAGGTCTTCGGCAATGACTAAAAACGACAACGGTTTCATAGTAAGACCCATCGTAACATGAATTTGTTGAAGTTGAATGTCATGGAGGTCAAAAACATCAAAAAGCAATGCAAAATATTTTTGTGTTGTCTAATACTAGTCAATAATAAGGGATTAAGAGCCAAGATACTACCATTTTCCTAGAAATTTATGCTGACATTGAAAGGGAAGGAGCACGATTGTAAGAAGAAAAGGGATTCTTGGTATCAATTTGATCAAACGAGTATTAGGGAATGAATGGAGGAGGGGATGGATGAAATGGTGACATGAACTATGTTCAAGATGCATGGGATGCAAGAACTGTCCTTGGTTGGGGGAAAATGGAATGATGGAAGAAATCATAAAACATGATCTGGTTTCATGGGGACGACCAGATATTGGGTAAACTGTATTGAATGGGTGAGATTGCAAAGGAGTTGATGATAGGTCAAAATATATATTTTTTGGATAGTGGCATTAGTGATAGTCAATATTTTGGCCATGATATGGATATGTTTGCAAAAATGGTGATGAAAGGGGAATGTCCCAAACAAGAGTGGCATGGGTTGTTGTGTGCCAGGGAAAAATACGCCATCGGTTGCAATGAAAAAATCTACTCTACTTGTTGGAATTGGAAATGTGATTTATAAAATTACCAAATAAATAAATAATGATTGGGTTGAAAGTACACGTAAAACAATGGGTGCCTCGATGAATGATGGATTTTCCTCGTGGGGCACAAGTATGGTAATGTAATTGATGAAGGATGGGGGCCCCATTGGTGGGTTTTTGTACCAGGTAAGTGAATGGAGGATGACATTGCAGATGGGAAATTGATGTTTGATCATATGGAGGATTAATGATAATGTAGAGGTGTATTTAATGTAACCACAAACATGATGCGAGAGTCTGTAATGGGGTGGTTATCATGATGATGAAGAAGATGGTTAACATGATGATGAGGAAGAAGTATGAGGTTCTTACTTTGGTGTGTAACACTACCAGGAATCTTGAGCCTAATGGATAGAACAACATGTGTGTCAATATGCCAAGAGGTAAATACATGTGGGACAACTCATGGAGGTGAGAATGCTACCAGTTGATAGTACCTGAATGCAATGGAGGTGATGGTACCGTAGAGCTGGGTGTGGAGATACTAAGGGTAGATGTCAAGGGGTGTAACTAGGATATGTATTTATTTGCAGAGGGCATGAATGTATGTGGTGTTGTGAATATTGTTGACATGTTTACAGAAAGAATGTGCTTGTCATTGATGGCAAGAAAAATAATGAACCAAACCTCAAGAGCGTAGAAGACGAGAAAGCTCGGAAGTGATAATGGTTTCCATAAGTGTAGATGAGGTCTAAGAGATGTACTTGTAGGAGGAGAAACTTAAAAAACCTTCTAAGTTGGAGAGATCAGAAGCTCACGAGGAAGAGTGATAGTGGTCGTTGGATCACTGATCTAGGGGACCAACAACTGTTAGATTGAATAAATGGAAGTATAGGATAAGCAAGGGATGAGATCTGAGATATCGATCACACAAATTTCTGTCAGCCGTTGGATCGAGATAAATGGAAGGATAGGATAATAAAATATGGAGAGTCATTGGATTTAATCCAAGGAAAATATGCATCGTAGATAGATCGAGTTGTTGATCTAAGATATTGATCAACGGAAAACATTTGTTTTAGGTCTAAATATGTGAGGAGGTTATGCTCCAGATAAATCACTTCGAGAGTTTCAGTTTGAGATCTGAAATCCCAAAATTCTAGAGAGATGGAGAGCCAGAGTAAACGTCATCCATCATATCATTTTAAAGTGAAAGGATAGGATAAGATCAAAAAGAATCATCACAAAAATATCGAGCTATCAATCTAAGAACATGATCGACGAACAACATTTAGTTCGGGTCTAAAAGTTGTGAGGAGGTTACTGTTCGGGGATTCTCACTTCGAAAGAATTGGAGACTTGAAAAGTCAAAATACCCAAAGTCCCGAAAGTTGAAGTGAATGAGGATCCATGTCAGCAAGGACACGTAGCACAATCAGAAAATGACAAGTGTCAAGTTGATTCATCATTTTAGGTATGTGAAAATCACAAATTCGAGTGACACATGGTAGCTACTAGGCTCATGACACGTCATCAAGTGACGTCACTCTGGGAGTTTTTATTTGAGATATTTACCACCAACAATTGCCTAAAGTTTCAAAGTCCCAAAATTTTTTGGGGCCGTCCATCGTTGAGGAGGACAGGTGGTGTGAGATCCACAACTTTGGAAGTTTTTGGATGGGGAGAATGTGAAAATCGCTGATGACAAATCTTGACCATTAATCGTCAAGGGGAGTACGTGTCAGCTAATATGATATTTCAGAGAAATCTCACTTCAAGGATTTCCAATTGAGACTTGAAAATTCCGAAGTCTGGAGACGCGGAAGGATCGTGACCGTTGATCCAAAAGGGACACACGTTACTGGATTGTTAGCTATGGGAAAAAGAAAAGGAAGGTTGAAAGGTTGGAAAGTTGAGATTTTCGAACACCGAATACCCAAAGGGATTGTTATCATTGACTCACAAAGACCACGTGTCATTAGATCATGGACTCTGAGTGAAATGCTTCGAGAGAAAGAGGAGTTTGAGAATCGAGACTCCTGAAGCCCAAAAAGTGAAATAGATCCCGTCTGTTGGTTTGGAGGGCCACATGTCACTTGGTTGTTGAGACTAAGGATCACGCGTGGATGGAGGAAAGAAGGTAGGAAAAGAGAATAGATCAGAGCTATTGATCGAGGAAATCTGTCAGAGACCGTGAGATCGATGATCACGCCTGATTGTGGGATTAAAATTTTCTCGTAAGTTAATTTTATGAGGGAAGGCTACAATTGAAACCACAGTATCAAAGAAGGGGTACGTGGCAGATGGAGGTAGATTATGGGGAGAAAAATGGTTAATCCCAAACCACTATTGGATGTGCCCAAAATTGTTCACTTACACAAGGACATAGCCTGAGGTCACATGTGACAGGGGGCTAACAAGAAGAGAGATCATGCCCGCAATCATGTGGTCATGTGAAGTTAATCTCCCAAGGTCATATCGGAAAATAGGGAGTTAGTGCTCGCTAGACCAATAACGCGAAGCACCTTTTCAATAGGCATATGGTCACCACCAGAGGTCACATGAAGGAATGGACTTAGAAGCCAAAGAAGCCAAAAACAAATGACTGGTTGTAAATTCTAGAGAAGACGAAGAATTTCAATTGACAGAGAAGAAAAATATTCTAAGGATAATTGCCAGAGAAGCCAAAGAATCTTGAATAATGACTAGAGAAGATGAATATTCCGCATGATGATTAGGAAGATGACTTGATGTGTGAAAGACATGCAGAATAGATAAGAGATTTAGTGTCTTTCAGAGTGTGATGCATGTGGGTAGGATGAGACGCAATGCATAATCTAAGGGGAGATTTGTGGCACAATCAAGAGCATGCATAGGCAACACAGAGCATAAAAGAAAAAAGAGAAGATGAACATCAGGTGGTGTTGAGCACAGGAGGAAAAAGAGCAGAGCATAGAAGTTGAACGATGTAGAAGTAGAATAGAGTATAGAAGCTAAAGAAGGCAGAGGAGAAATGGAGCAGAAACATACCATATGAGAGACAGAGTAAGGATGTAAAGTTTTGTAATATTCAGTCAGGGTGGTAGGATGGTGCTAGGGAGGATTGCAATCCTCTAAATTCTAGTTGGTGCTAGAAGATATTCTAGGAGTTGGTGCCTCCATCTAGTGGGTGCTAGAGAAATCTGAGAGTTGGTGCTCTCTACAAGTTGTAGCTTGCTATGAGAGGTTGTAGCCTCATATTTGAGTTGGAGCTAAAAGACTATGATGTACAAGAAAGTTGGAGCTTGATTGACATCCTAAGAAGAATAGGTTTTCACCCTTATGGGTTTCCTCATGAAAATTAGTGTCTCTATGTATTTTGTGTGATTGATCAAATATTGTATATCTATGAATTTTAAGTTATCATCAACACATAAAAGAATAATCTCGAAAGAATATAAAAATAATAGGAAAAGTGACAACCTTATATATATAACTGATTCACCCCCCCTCTCAGTTATATTTCCAACAAAGATATACCTGAAGGGGCCATGGGATGGTCGATATTGAATAGGTTGTGGTATGTCTTTGTAACAAGTACCTACACACATAAAAACCAAATACCCGGAGTGAAAAATATATGAAAATAAAGAATATATAACAGGTATTTGATAATCATTCTAATGAGTGTGCATACATGTTTTTTTAACATTGGCGGGAAAAATGGTCCCTTGATTAAAATTTTGGGTGACCCCTGAAGGAGGTCAAGGAACAATGAGTTCCTAGAAGAGGTAATCCCTAAAGGAGGGTAGGGAACAATGAGTTTCTGGGAAAAGGGCACTCACTGAGGGAGGCTAGGGAACCATGAGTTCTTGAAAAGGCACTCTTAGAAGGAGGTAGCAGAACAATTAGTTCCTAGAAAAGACACTCCCTGATGGAGGCTAGGCAACCATGGGTTTCCAAACAAGGCCCTACCTAAGGGACGCCAAGGAATGGTGGGTTTCTAAAAAAGGAACTCCTTGAAGGAGACCACTAAATAATGAGTTCATGAAAAAGGTACCCCTTGAAGGAGGTTGTGGAACAATGAGTTCCTAGAAAAGGCACTCCTTGAAGCAAGCTAGGGAACCATGGGTTCTTGAACAAGGCCCTCCTTAAGGGAGGCTAAGGAATGATGGGTTCCTAGAAAACGAACTCTTTGAAGCAGGCCATGGAACTATGGGTTCCCAAAAAGGTACACTCCCTAAAGGAAGCCATCTTTTTCTTATGGGGGTAGTCAAAAATGACCAAGACTAAGAGGGACTTTCCACAAGAAGTAATTAAACTATCTTGGTGGATCATTTCGATTAATAGATGTGGATTGTAATCACATGATGTATGGGGGGACTGGAAATAACATGGTGGTATAAGGGTCACTACAAAGGGTATATTATTGATTGGTTTTGTGCTAAGAGAGAGGTCTTATGAGACCAAGGTGGGAAGTGGTACCACCCCTAATATTATCATATGAGGACTGGGGGAAGGGTTGTTTCCAAATACCCAAGACTATGGACCAAAGTTAAAATAGTAGGCAGTCTAAAGTTGAACATCCACCAAAGAGAATTTGAAATAATGTATGAGATCCACCATTTTCTATAATATCCCTAGGGGGTTTTGGGACCTTAAACTATGTGGAAACATCTCCTATATGGGCATGATTTGTCATCATGGAACTAGATTCCCTGATATCCCTATCAGTGAGAAGAGATTATCTTATTTGAGAGGGAGTAATGACCTTATCAAGGGAGATAATATTAGAGGGGACATTGATTGAATTATTAGGAAACTACCAACAATGGATAGGAGAACCTAGATGGATGTTATCACTAAGACCATTAAATGAAGTAGTATCCTCAAAGAATTATTCTTCCTCTAGGAATAATGTAGTTGAGATTTCATGGTTTATTTTTGGATTGGGGGAAGAACCATGCATGGATTCCCCCCGGGATGAATGAATCTACCCATCCTCCAAGAACAAGTGGTGAGGAGGTGGTTCTATAGACATGGGATCATTTTTAATGGGAGTGGATGTTGAAAGACTAGTGAAAGTGGACACATAGTGCATGGACTCAATGTGAGCAACATTATGTGAGATTCTATTTTGAGAATCCTGTGGGGGGTGGGTCAATGTAGGAGAGATGATCGATTGTGATGATGTGTCCCTCATGTGGGAATATCATGAATTGAAAGAGTGAATACACCACAACATTCATGGCATATATGAAATCACATCATAGGATAATATTGTAATCCACCGAACCATGCATGAAAACAACTTTGATCAAAATTGTCTTACCACCTAACTCAACTGGGAGATTAGGTAAGATCCCTAAGGGGGGGAACGTATACCATCAAAGGATCTTAACTCAGTCATCGATGAGATATGAGTAGGGGAGCCTAGTTATTTCCAAGTTAATGAGGAAATAATACATGAGGATGCCCCATCATCTAGTATACACTGACAAATTGTACGATTTTTAACAATGACCTATATATGAAACAAGGTAGAAGATGGAAGTCATTCTTGGATAAGTTGATCCCAATAAAGGGTGATGGACCATGATGGGTGTGGGTATACACTTCCATTTTCCTTATGAGGATAAGTTCTAGTAGACATTGTGGTGCTAGAGGTGGAAGGGGTGCCTCCAAGTCTACAAGACTAAGCCTCAATCATGAGGTAGATTGGGTGATCGATGACATTTTTGAATTGATGTGGCCCTAGATTAGGATGTTGTTCCATTTGTGGTGGGGGAGTGATTTCTTGATGGGTATTAATAACTCCTTGATGAGGAATCAGGTTTTGGAGAACTCTGGGTGTTTGAGGTTGCAAATAGTTTTATGGTATTTGTGGGGGATCTTTTGGTGTAGGGGGTCTTTGGGTATACATTGAATATTTCATTCGTTTTTACTCAACAATTTTGGAGAAATGATAAGTATAATGACCATACTCATTGCATAATGCACAATGGAAGTTATTTTGAATATTTTTGTTTCTCCCTTGTCTTGGCTAGAAAGTGTTATTTCCCCCTTGGGGGTTCTGGTTAGCATGATTTTGGTTGCCCCCAGTAGAGGGGTTTGGTTGTTGGGGGTTTCCCCCATGTCACTAGTTTTTATTCTTTCCATTTCTCCTATTTTTTTTGGGTTTATGATGGGGTTTGGTTTTGTTCAATTGTTTGAACGTTTGAACTTATTG
>JZKD02S1601744.1:614564-633330 GCA_000966675.3 Picea glauca | reverse complement strand
TTGTATTGTAAACAATGTAACACAATGTATGAATATAATATATGTTGGTTTTCCCGGTTTGGGTTTCCAGGTGAAAAATCTCTGTGTAATGTTTGTATTTCCCATTGTATCTTTTCTGGTCTTTTCTGAATATCAGTTTGCAGTAAATATTGTACAAGGTTAGAATTTAAAGTTATGGTGGTGGAGGAGGATAATAGGGGGTTACTCCATATGGTGGTTTATATTGAGTGTTCCCAAACGTGGGTATTGGTTGAGCATGTGGGTGTGTATGGGCCATGAACCCAATCAACCCATCAACAGTGTGCGATGTTCTGGGTTTTTCTTGAATAAATGGTAGAGGAAGAAGAACATCAAGTAACATTGTATAAAGATACCTCGATTGAGAGTAAATCAAGTCAAAATTTTGGTCCTTATTGATATCCTTATCTTCATTTTGAGGGAAAGTAATGGAGACTTATTTAGCAAGGAGAGGGACTAGTGATTTGAGAAACTAGTCTAGTCATTGTTGTGGGGTGGTATTTTATTTGCAAATACTTCTTATTCTTCACCATTCATGAATATGATTGACAATATGTATGGTCTAAGTTTGTTTGAATTTGGATCAAATTTCCAAATAAGTGTCATGGCACACTAGGAGTTGGGAGAAGGATAAAAATGCCTTTGCCAATGACTCAAAGGTTGAGTGGGACAGAAAGTTTTCATCGACATACCATTTGGCGGAGGGACCAGTGAGCGTTCTTTGGAACAATCATAGGTGAAAATAATATTCCATAGTGTTATTGGAAGAACACGACAAGTGAAAATACATGATGTGATTAGCTAGGTCTTCTCTAGGTTTTCCTTCGAATTTGGGAATATAGGAAGAAAATTTTGTGGACATATTCGGCCAAGTGGGGTCATGTAATATGGGATAATTTGTTAATTTTGTCAATTTTAGGATGTTGAGTAGTGTCAATTATGGAATTGATGGGGATGTACCATCCATGGTATGATGTGGTTGAGAATATTTTCCTTGTGAGGATGGTTGGGAGTTTGTACCTTTCGAAGAGGGTTGGGCTCTGCTTCCTTGTGGTGGAGGACTAGTGGGTGAGTTCTTATGGGTATTGATTCCCAACAAAGTAGATCCAAGTAAGGCTGATCCTAGGATCATGGAAATTACCAGTGCATGTGATGGTTGTGCTGATGTGTTGACCAAAGTGGGTACACCTATGAAAATTGGGGGAAGATTTCTCAAATGTCAAGACTGACGGGGATATTGTGGATCCCCTATGGTGCTAGAATATATGTGGATGTGTGTGAGTGGTGGTGAGAAAAAATAATAGAACTAGTTCTTTGTAAACTATATCAACAATGTATTTTAAAATTATATGTAGTCAAATGATGGCAATCATACACAAAGCAAGTAACAATGAAATATGGTTGAGGGTATTGTTATCACACAATTTGTACTTGCCCAAAATCCCAAGGAAAGTGTGTACAAAATTGGCATAACTGAGAATAACCTATCACTGTCACCTTAATAGGAGATCCCTTTCTATTTAGGAATATGTCAATACTACCCCAGGGGAGACATCCCTAGTGACCTAGGTGTTTGAGAGGGCTAAGGCAAGTAATCACAAGGAAACCCTTCCCCTCTCACAAATCACTCAAATCAAAGGGTTCTTTATGTATTATAGAGATGAAGAAAATAAATAATATTATGTACCTACCCAGAACAAGACAACAAGGAAAAAAGGGGCAATTTCCAAGTACCAAATGATGTTAGTACTTCATAAGACAATGAACCTCAAAAAGTAATCTAGTTGATATGAATTTGAAGCAATGCAATAGTTTATAACAACAATTAATATTTTATAACAACCACAAGAATTATTCTTCGAAAGTGCTTGAAAACAACAAGAAGAAATAACTTTAACCTAGCTGAATGATAAAAGATTTTCACAAGCAAGTTTGGAAATGTCTAGCTAGAAAAACAGGTCAATTTTGTAGAGAATTTTCTGCAGTTGGATGGCTGTCGAAATATTTTTCAACAACAACAAATTTGAATGGTCAAAAGTGCAATAAAACATCATACAAAGTTAGCACTTACCTAGTAGATTGACTAGCAATTATCACAATTGAGTTTTGAATGAGTTAAGTGCAAGTTATGTAGGGAAATGCATCCAATCAATGTATGTTTGTATGGTTGTAGAAATGTTTTTCAACAACAAGAAGTTATCTAAGGAGTTGGTCTAGTGTAGGGTTAGCAAATGTTAGTAAAAGCTTCAAGGATAAAATCTTGAGTGTTTGTTTGATCAATCAACACTTGCAAGTGGTAGACTAGTGCATTTCTAGGGTAATGGAGTCAATAAGGGTAGCAACAAATATTAGAGGAAAAATAGAAATGATAATGTTATGTCAAAGGGATGAGAGGATGATAAAGGTGTTGGTATCCCAAGGCCTCAAACATCCAACTCCTAGAGATAATTGCTAGAAAGTAACAAAGGTTAGGCGCAAGAGATTTATCTTTTCCTTGAACAAATTGTAATAAAATATGCAATGGGAAAGCAAGGAGGGTTACTAGAGTGCTACAATGGTAGGGATATAGTATCTACTTAAATATGGGTGTCTTTCAAGAAATTTTAGCACATGGAATACTATAGAGAAAAAGATAGTAACATATGTCTTTCTCCTAGGGTTTCATGCAAACAATTTCATAATATTAGACATGAAACAAGTAAACTAACCATAAGAATTCATTCAAAATAAGAAAATTCATATTTTTCACTTACTTCACCAATAATAATCAAGCATAAACCCTAGTTGAAGATTGTCCACACAAAATTTTTCTAAAATACACCAAGAAATGCCTCCTCCAAGAAGTGTGCACCAGTAGATTTCAACCAATAACCCTTAAAGAGGGTCGAATTTCAGACCACCACTTGTGTGATGAGTGAATGATGAAAAAATAGGAGATTTTTATCTCTTATTTATACAATATTAATGACCTTTAGTTTTTTTTTAGGTCATAAGAGGCTGAAATGGCCAAATTACATCAAAATTCCAGGTTTTACCTAAAATCAATAATTAAAACCTTAATTTCACTTTTAGAGATTATGTCATTCCCTTATAGAGTGACGTTATACCCCTAACATGGAACTCTAGGCCTCAAATGCAAAACTCTAGGCCTACAAAGGCCTCAAATGCTTCCACACATGCCAACTAGCACCAAACTATCCTCATAAATCCCAAACCCTAGCCGAATGACATCAAGGGTGAACATGATGACGTCAGGGATCTTCAAGGGCCAATGTCATGGTGGAAGGGAAAGACCCCCCTGGGTCTAGGTCTTCAAGAGTGTCTCGAGGAAAATGTCCTTCTTTATTCTTGGTTCCATCCTATGGTGTCTCTCTACCCCTGGTTGGGGTCACAACATCCATTTGTTGGGATTTCAGCCACATGGAGGTCTGACTTAATCATCTCCCCATATGTACATATTCATTAGGCATGGTCCTGCAACAACAAAAAGTATGCCCTCTGTGGGATCATAATTCACATGGATCATAGCAATGTCAATCACATCCAATAATCAAATTACCCAAACATGTGCATCAAACCCCCCTTTACCCAGACAAATGCTCAAAGACCTTATGCATTTTAACAAGTCAGGTTTGGAGAGGGTCTCAGGATGTCCTATTGGGCTAATCCTCTTCAATTTTGGGGTGTTTCCCAGGTGAATACCAATCTAGGTCATGTACCTCATGGAGCAAGACCCATTGCTACTTTAGGATCAGGCATGTGGGATGGATGTTGTTGTTGTTGATGGATGGGATGCACTAAAGAAAAGATGGGCCCTTCGAGGCCAATCTCAAGTCATCTGACTCTCAGTACTCCATGTCTAGAACAAGTGGGCCTCAAGAGATAATCTCCTTAGTTATCCCTATGATAGGGGATAACATCTGGATCCAACTCGAGGACATGTGCTCACCGTAGAGGGCATGAGAACCTCAACATCTATGGCATGATGTGTATCTACTAGATCTCAAAAAAATGAATTAGTAATATTTAGGGTGGTGATATCACCCCTCACTCATATATGATATATGGAATGAATATAAGAATGCATATATACATAATGAAAAAATACAATGTGAAAATGAAACTACACTAGCATGATATGCAGATGGTATATACAATGGATGCAAATGTCTACCTACCTATACTTACCTATTGGTTGAATTCTAGGTGTAGTCAAATAACCAGTGAAACCATCCTAGAAATATATCATAATACTTGCCTTTGTGCTTCATCATGAACCAAAACAATGATAAGTTAAGCACAAAAATAACATGAGTTAGAACATGTATCACATTATCCATAATCCTAAATTATAGCTCATGGAGGCAGGTGGGAGGGAAAAAATTATGCCAAGTCACTCTTATAGGAAAATTATCAATCCATCTTAGAAATGGATCGTGAAAAATCAAAGGCTCAAAAAACTGACCCAAAAAGTATGAAGGTTGGCTACCTTGGATGTATTCACATCCTAAGGCCTCGGAAGGGACTAGTAGGAACCTAGAGGGTGATTGATAATTTATTAAGGGAAGGTTGAAAGACTAATATAATAAACTTATTTTTAAGGTATTCAACCTATCCTTGAATTCTGGATGTAGGATTTTCCTTGGATAAAATTCAAGACAAGGGACATGTTTCCCAACTACACCCTTAGTGACATAGTGAGGTAAAGTAATCAAAGGGGGATGGAGAACCTTGTCACAAGTACCTTGATTTGGGAAATCCATGTCCTCACCTCTATGGATATCTAAGCACAACGTTGGTTGATAATCTTCTTCATAAAATAAATCCAAGTGCTCAAAGGAGTACTTATCAAAATATTCAAGGTATGACCAAAAATCATCAGGAGAAAATAGAACTAGGTCACCCTTGGATATGTTTGTGACTATATCATTTCCTTCTTTCCAGATGTAAGAATAATTAGTAACCTCATATGATAGTTGTAAAGGAAACATTGGAAATGTCCTTCCATATCATAAATGGGATCCTCATTAGAACTAATCACATCCCACTTATGTCTTCCAACGTGTATGAACTCATCAATATTATCAACAATGTCACTACCTTTATCATAACATGAAGGATTTAATGCATCCAAGGGATCCTCTAGTACTTATTCACTTTCCAAATCATAAAAAAAAGCATCATCAAAATATTGGAAAGGGAAATAACTTACCATTTTCACTTCTTATTGTGCAAGAGCATCAATGGATTGGATGAATTCATCAAATGGAAGAGGGTCCAATACATCGTCACCAGGACTCATCTCTTCATCTTCATTAGAAAATGAAGGAGCTATGTCTTCCAAGGGTTCCCTTACTTCTTCACCTTATGAATCATAGAACAAAGTGTCATCAAAACATTGGAAAGGAAAATGACTCAACTCATTCTCTTCATCTTGTGCAAGAGAGATAGGATCTTGGAGAGCTTCATCAGATGGATGAGTGGTTACTAGTGCTTCATCCTCATAATTCACTTCTCTAGTTAAATATTTACTTCATTCTATCAAATCATGGAAAAAATATTTCTCTTCTTCAAGGGGTTGACAATTTTCTTCATAAATATCTCCTTCTATATCAGAGGGTTCTTGGTATTGAGTATGGTACACATCCCTAAGATCTTCCACAATCTCAGTGGTGAATCCTTTGTCCTCTAGGGATACTATGAGATTTTGAAGGGCATATTCATATTTTTGGCATTGTGGTTTTACAAAATCAATAAACCTACTAACGAGGTCTACAAAAGATGATATACCCCTATATTCACAACAACTCTTAAACTAATCTTGAAAAAAATATGGCAGAGAAAGTATGAACAATTTTACCAGAACATCCTCCCCTTCCCATTCTATCTCACTTATATACTTCAATAACTATACAATGTGTTTAATTGGGAGGCCTCAAAATCTTGGAGATTTAAAACTCTTGAGCAGGTTTAGCTTCAAGTTGAAATTTGTTCAGGATAGTGTTGAACTGTTGATTGAAGTCTTTAACCTTCTCCTTTGAACTCATGGTGGCGATGAACAACTCATCCATCAAAGCTTCTGTAGTGGTTTCTTCTGCAAATTTATCTAGAAAATCCTTTTGAAACTTCGTCCAACTAGTTATGGATCCTACAGGTAAGTTGAAATACCATGTGGAGGTCAAATTCTAAAAAGTATAGGGAAAATCCTACATACTACGTATTCATGTTGAACATTCTTCAGTTTGATAGCTAGTATGAATTTCTTGATATGGTCTTCAACAAATCCTGAGGTTTCAAGGTAAAATTTAGGGAGTAACTTCTCTGGATGTCGGGGGAGGTTATGTACTCATCCAGGGATGGCCAGAGCATCTCTGGTCAACCAATGTTTATTATTCTAAGGTGGTTTTCCCCTTTCATCATTATGGTCGTTGTTATCTTCCATGTCGTCTGATCCCGAAACTGAGCATTCAAACTTGAACCCTTCCTTGTTGAAAAAATCGTCGGGCTCAGAGTAGTTGTCGGCTGGTGTTTTGGGGATTAGATTAAGAGGATCTTTGATTTCATTGAGGGAAAAATATATCAGGTCTTCTACTGTGTGCACAAAAACCTAGTCGGGGGTGTCATTTGCTTACTTTTTTTCTACGAGGAAGTAATGGAGCTAAGGTAAGTGCTCTAATATGTTGGATGTAAGCTCTTGTTATTCTTCTAAACTGGTTCAAATCCTTGTGAGGAAGATCATAAGGTATCACAGGGAATAGATGTTATTCCTCTTTCTATGGTGAGTTACTCATTTCAGGAGTACTCAGTGTGTGTGGGTTGTCTTGAGAATGACTAGCCATGCATGTGGGTTGTTTTGAATCTATAGGCTGTGTGAAATATTGTGTCAAAAATATTTTCAGCCATTCATTCTTCAGGCCCTCTTTCTAGTGCCATTTTGGTTGAGGGGTCCTAAATCCCCTTAACTCAACAACAGGAACCAAACCTGCCACCAAGGCCCAATTAGACTCTGCAATGTTTAATGGTGGAATGGTTCTCCAGATCTTGCGATCCAGCTAATTAATCAATGGGATTTATGTAGTGATGAATAGGATATCTTCTTATGAAATCTCCTCCTTCAGTATGAATGTTCTCTTTTTGTATTTTCTCTTATAGGTGGGACCGATACAAGATAAATGATGGTATAAATCAGCTAGGTAACAAAGGGGAAAGGACCTAACTATTGAAGAAGGCTGAGCTCGAGATAAACCTCATACTAAAGCATTCATACAATGATTCTTACACCTACAACAAGCCTAGTACTAATACATTAACCTATTGTTGTTCCAATTATTGACTAAGATACTATTATCAGAAGAAAAAATACATGCAATAAACGATTGCAAGGAAAATAGTTTCCTCCACTCTAATCATCAATCACATATTAACACATCGATTTACTCTTCATCATTAGAGACAAGAACTATAAAACTATTGAATTAGAAAACTTATCAACAGATTCAGATGCTCTTACTCATTATAGCATCCATTCATGAGATGAAATTAGAAATAATTCTTCTTTAGATCCAATCACACATGCTTTTGATGAAAAAAATAGAAAAACTTTGTCTATGGTCCTAAACAAGACTTATCAATTATGGTAGCTTCGAAATAGTTCTTTACAATCCAAAAATGAGAGTCTTTGAAAAAACCATCGACCTCCACTAACAGGTCAATCCTCCTATTTATAACATATTATTAACTAAAAATAGCTATCAAAAGTGCAAGCTAAGTAAAACAAAACATCGCCACATGGTGTTTTAATTGTTCAGTCTTCTAAGAGTCATTAAATGGTTTCACTTGAGTGGATGAATATTCTCATACTTTGACCATTGGACAAAGAGATCCTCGCATGTGTTGGCATATGGGAATCTGTGTTGGTCCATTGGGGCCAAAAGGATCTCCTTTATCTCAATTGCCCATGTCCGATACTTGACCATTCTATCACTTAACTGTTTTAACATGGTCTGAGCCTTGATTAGGTGTTCCATGAGCTGTTGCACTTTCCTTGGTGCCATTTTCACCACCTTTTCTATCTCCATATCCCACGATGAGTCTTGTTCGACATGTAATTTGACTATTTCATGCAAGTCGACAAAGTCATCAGGTGTATAGAATTATGGGAGGCTGATATCTCTCATCGCCCAGTTTATCTTGGTCCATCTCTTTTCGCACTCAGCCCATTTCTCTTGGATTTCCCAATGAGGTTCTTGCACCATTTTCACCCAGTATTTGACCGACTTCTTTATGCGATTGATGTTGCTATCCCTTAGTACCTGAATGTTGTTCTCTTCGACGTTTAGTCCCTTTTGAATGACACTAATGTAATCCATCCTTTACACTGCTTGGTGTGCCTTCTCATACCATATTTCCATATATTTTCACATCACCATTGCCATGAGGGTGTCTTCTTAGAAATCGGCTATTCCTACAGTGAACAATTGTCGCTCATTTGTGAATTTACTATAGGTGTCCTGGAATTCGGTTCTCAAGAACACCGTGGCCTATGTGGAGTCCTAATAATATTTATCCAAATGGCGTAGATGTTCCAAATCCTTCAACGCAATGACCAACTCCTCTTAATCCCTTTTCTCTCTATCTAGGGTGGAATTTGTGATTTCCATCCTTGTACCGAAAATCTCGGATGTTCTGATTCATGCTAATCAATTTTTCTTCTGCAGTGATGAGGATGGAGTGTTCCAGAATAAGCCTCCTATTCTTGGTAATTATCTTCACGATGGATTTACTCTTCCGATCATAGGCGATGGCTTGTATATTAAAAACCTCATCCATGGGTTTGGGGATGATGTTTATATCCCCAGGTAAGCATATTTCCCAGGCTCCCGACAGTGTATAATTGTTCAAGACTAGGTTCTTGAACCTCTTCCGTGTGTTACGAAGGTCCAACCTATGGTTGTTTCTCATTGGGAGGTAAAGTACCGGTTGAAATTGAATCATCAGGGGCAGGCTCAGTACTTACTTGATAATCGGTTGCTGAGATGTTAATTTCTTTTTGTGGAACTTCTTCTTCTTGTTCGCTCAACCTTGGCTTGTCCTACGAGCTATCTTCTTGGGTCTCCGGTACATCAAGTAGCTCAGTGTCTAAGACACTTTTGACCTCTTGGTCATTCTTTGGAAGGCCTTGAATTTGAGCATTGGGAGCTGGGGAAGATGCCTTCTAAGGTTCCTTTTCTTCTATGATATGTATCAGAGTCACCAAGGACAATTCTAAACTCTCCTCGTCATCATAGATTGTTATTAAGTCATGGAGGGGTTTTAGTGCACTTGCTCTCCCTCAAGTCCTTGCTATATTTGGCTAAGCTGAAACATCCCTTCGTGATCTGGCATGTGGCATTGTAACTTCAAGGTTATCTACCACGATGATTTCATCAATATGTATTAGCTCTGGGCCACTTGGACCTAATCGACCTTCAATTGGGTTGTTGTAAGGGACCCTTGTCATTCATACGAGGTCCGAGTCATTCTACAGCTGATCAATTACTCGTTAAGCCTATTCTATTAGGATAAATCCCCTTTCCCATGCCTCTGGTTTCATAGACAGTCCCCTGTTCTGTACCAGAGCCACCAGGGAAACCTCTTCTTCCTCTGTCGCTCTAATTTATTTCCTGGATCCGAGGGCCTCTTGAGTCAACTTCTCTATTTTTTTTACCTATTCATCCATGCTCGTGGCCTTGAACCTGGTCATTTTCAGGTCGACCATCCTTTTCACCACCTCGTCCCAGTCCTGGGTGCTCTTTGTGAAGACTTCATCTTCGAACTTTTCATGAGCATACGACCAACAGGAAGAAACCTATGAAGCATATTGAAAGACCAGGCCCTTTGGATCATGCTTGGGGAATATTCCCATCAAGACTCTGAACTTGAGTTGGCTCAGCCCTTCTTCTTTCACTTAAGAGGTGTCCTTAACCAAGTAGAACCCTACATGGAAAACATAGGGTATGAATGCTCGTTTCTTATCCTTAACCAGGGTGGATTTGTAGCCCTACAATATGGTTTGATAACATATTTATCCTAATACCAACCGATCTGGGACATGACTTGGTAGGATATGTGGTGCTCTAGTGGCCCCGAACACCGTGATGTAGGTGGCGTGCTCATCCAAATACCAATGGCCTACCTTGGATATCATACTTTTTGTTGTCACTGATAGCCTTGGGAATTCCTTCTTAAAAAGAATAAAATAAATTCGGGTGATGAATTCATCGCAGATGAGAGAGTGGGATTTATTATACCTGTTTTATCATAGCACACTGAAGTAGACGTGGACCAAGTGTTCTGCAACATGCCAACTCATATTCATGTCGGCGAAGACATTTATGGCGCACATGATATCGAGCAAGTATGAAGCCATGTAAAACGTTGGTGCTTCCCTTTCCTTCAATGCCTGGGCATGTTGAACACAGATGCTCAGTTACTTGGATATTCTTGCTACCTAGTTGAAGCTGCATATGGAGATCACAACTGTGTATGCCAAAGGCATCCATGGCTCTGAAAAACTCGAGAAATATTTCTCTCTGTACAATCGACAAATGAGATCCATCAGATAGATGTATGGATCCCTTAAATTGGCTATCCCATACTATGCAGTGCTCCAGTTAGTGAACTTCTTGTCCTCCCTCCACCATGAGTCTATCACCCGGCCGGTGTCATGGTGTTAATAGAAATTCACCATGAACTTTGTTTTTAGACACTCCTAGGAGTCTCTAAGTTTGTAGTATTTCTGAACTTCTATCGGGAGGAACACTCCGACACACCCACCATTTTTATCGTTGAATAAATATTTTTGTGTGTCTGTGTGGTCCGAGCCACTTCAAGACTTCTATGCAGGGAAAAATGGGGGTTCTTCTTGCCATCATATGTAAGTATGACTGTCAGATGTTCGAGAACACCTGGTCATCGAGCACCCTTACATCTGGGTCATTGTGTCAGACATATTCTAGGTATTCCTCCCAGTTGATCTTGTTAAAGACTTCTCCCCAATGTGGGAGTGCCATATTTAACCTGGTTCTTGCCTCTGTATCGCCAAAGGCCGGAGGTTGGATGAAAACTTTCTTCATTGTTGTATTAATGAAAGGTTCTGGCCTCAAGACGTATTCCAATCACTTTACGATCCCTGGAGAAGATCCTTCGCCTACCTTTGGTTCTTTCAGCTTCGGTGCTCTCAACGAGCATATGGTAGTTGGCTTTCTGGGTGGCATCATTCATGCAACTTAAATAGAATTTGAGGGACCGTGTAAAATGATAAACTCCCATATAAAAATTATAGCCAACGAATTTACAGACTTGGATACATACCTCTGAATCTTGTTAAAACCTAGTTATTTTGACAATCACAAGATCGATACAGCCTTCAAGTTGCTCGTCTTTCTTCTTTGGATGCTCCAGAATTCTCTTACATGCAGAATTATTTCGTTTACAATGGATAAATAGATTTTAAACATGAGAGATCTTACCATGTCACCTCAGGCATTCAATATGGGTTATGAGTGAATTTTTAATAAATCTTTCGATGAATCTTTAGAACTTAAATTCATCGTGAGTTGACAGAAAAGGCGCGGGTGGTGATGTGGTCTATCGGTGATTTTAAATGTCTATTTTGATTGGTGCATGAGGTAGGAAATAATTCAAGATCGGGTATTAATTAGCTCCTCAAATGCTCCAAATTCGATAGTATCTAATCTTAAAACGTCCCATCGTGTCGCTCTCTTAGTGGGTGGATCGGGGATCGGGGGTGTGCTATGAACATTTTTCGTTGATAACCTCCTACAAAAATTTACGACGCTGATTGATTTTACCGTACATTTCTAATGCGGAAATGCTTACTCGGAGGTGTGACTCGGATCTAGGGAGCCAAGAATAACTTGGGAAAACACTACACATATGACCCTCTTACCTGGTAAATACACGTTGAGTTGAAGACCAATGACTTAATTCTCTTGTATTAATCAAAGTCAGGATTTTCCTTAAGTTATTCATTCTAAAGAAAACCTTAGCTTGTCGATGCCGAAAAGTGCCCAGGATTGGTTATCGACGATAAACCTATCAAATCTCTTTTGGATCGGTTCCCTTGAAAACGTCTTGATGTCGAAAATGCATTGGGTATCAGCGATCAAGAATAAATTTTATCGCGGTCAGAATGTTTGTTATGATCGTTCTAGGTTTTCCCCGATTCTGACAGGCGCATCGGGCATCGACTATCGACGATTTATTTCCATTCTTCGTTAAAGCCTATCCCATACTGTCTTTTACCGATGCCGAAAGGGAATCGGCTATCAGAGATATCTTTATGCACAAACCAAAACTTCCTTTTGTCGATGCCAATGGATAGCGGCGCTCGATGACTATGGTTTTCCAAGTAGTTCTTTTTCCTTCTTTGAATTCCTTCAGATGTCAACCCTGAGCGCATTCGGTGAAGTGTTTGGCTATCGATTCTTTATTTAGGTGTTAAGGTATTTTTAGTCATGAGGTTTCATAAGTTCAAGAAAACCTGAATAGGTGAGGAGATTGCTGAAAATAAGAAAAGACAAAAGATTTTTAAAAAATGAAATCGAATTAGACAGTGCAGAATATCAAGTGGTACCCAAAAAAAGTAAATATTTGACAAAGGCTTTTTTAGGGTGTGTTGAGTGCTCAACAAATGGTGACTTACTGGGTGAAAGTAGAATCTTTGTTCCTACCTTGGGCTCCGCTGATGCAAAAGGTGGTTAAGAACTTAACTGGTTTTTTATTAGAGCCTCTTTTATGATTTCATTTGAAATTCCTCAGTTGATGCATCCGAGCCTGGATGTGGGGTTTTCAGCCTTTATTCCACCTTCATTTACTATAACCTTAACTAAATCCCCCTTTGACAAGATTTGAGTTAATAATTCACTAGCCCCGGTCCCTTTAGTTATCCTTTTCACTTGCTATGGTGTTACTTCACTGCCAACGAGTGTCCATAGCCCCAACAGAGTCACCCCAACATTACAGACCTTGATCCGCTGCCAGTGAGTGTCCATATCCCTGACAAAGTTATCTGCATACCCTCTCCTACTGTGAACTCATTTGATATGGTTTATTTTATTTTGGTAGAATTCCCCGAGTGAGTGGGAGAGGAGGACACTTGTTACTTGCAAAATGAGATGGTGAAGGTGAATTTTTTGCTAGCTCAATCTTTGAGGTACACGTAGTCCTTTCCAGATTACCACCTTTCCTTTAAGGTTTTACCAGAACACTAGGTAGACACTTCATCATTTTCTCAAGGATTTTCATCTATAGGTTAGATAGAAAACCCTTTAAAACAACTACAGGTCTCCTAGCGTTTCTTGTGTTGTATGTGAGCGATGAGTCAGGAGAAGAGTTCATCATATCACATGAATTGAGGTCAGCCACTGTCTTTACAAACACAATATTCAAGAGTGTGGAAGTAATATAGCAAGAAACAAAATCAAAAAATGCATTCCACAATCGGCCTACCCTACAACAAAACATCATGAAAACACACATACACACAAAAAAAATATTTTTATTTATTTTATTTTTTAATGAAAATATTGTTTTAGGGCTTGGTCATTCACTGGGAGGGCATCAGGCTCCCCCCTCAGATTCTGCAACCGATATGTGCCTCCCCCAATTTTGTCGGCCACCTGAAAAGGTACGAGCCATAGATTCCGAAACTTAAAATGTTTTCCTTTCGGCTCATTTTCTTTGTTCCATTTTAGGACTAAGTCTCCCACTTCAAAATTCTTCTCTTTAGACTTATGCTTATCAAACAACCTTTTAACTATCTGTTGATGAGCTATGAAATTTGATTTTTCTTTCTCCCTTTCTTCTTCTAGTATGAGGATGGTATCGATTCTTTTTTGTATGAATGATGAGGGTTGTCCTATAGAATCCTGAGAAAGTTGAAGAGATGGAAGATATAGCCCATGCGAGAGAATGGATTCTTGTCTGTATACCAGGAAGTACGGGGAATTTCCTATAGCTTCCTTGGGTGTTAGTCTATCAACCCATAAATTGTTATGGAGTGAACTTTTCCAATTTCTCTGATTGTCTACAATTGTTTTCTTTAATATCCTCACCAGGTTCTGATTGGTTGATTCTGACACTCTCTTTCCCTGTGGATAGTAGTTTACAGAGTATGTGATTATGATTCCTTTATCTAGAGAAAACTCTTTTAATAGGGTGGAATAAAATTAATATACATTATCAAAAACAAGGACAGAAGGTACACCAAACCTTATGATCAGATGTTGTTCTATGAATTGGATCACCACCTTTTAGTTTACATGAGTCAGAGGGATGGCCTCTGCCCATTTTGTGAAATATTTTGTGGTAGTTAGTATGTCTCTATGATGTTTTGAAGAACTCGTTGTAATTTCTCCTATGATATCTAACCCCCACTGCTCGAATGGCCTAGAAACGACTATAGGTTGGAGCCAAACAAACTCTCTCTTTTCCCTCCCTGCGCTTCTTTGACACATTTTACAGTTCCTAGCGTATGTGTGAGAATCCTTGAACAGAGTAGGCCAATAATAGTCGGCTCTCAGTATTTTATGAGAAGTGGTGTTTCCTGTAAAATTTCCACCTGCAGGACCATCATGGAGCTCCTTAAGAACTTTGTCTGCATATTCATGTTCAGGAGATCTTAAAATTAACCCATCATACTAAACACAGAAGAGAACTGAATTTATGAGGTGATCTTGTGTTGATTTTAACCTGAGGGCTCTCCTTTCCCTAGGATTTAGGTTTTTTGGGAAAGTTCCATGATGCAAGAGATAAGTCACTTTCTCATACTAAGACTCTTTCCAAGGGGAGACGTATGAAGCATCACCACACCATAACGCCAGTTAATTCTCCTATCTAGGGTCTTCATTTACTTCGTCCTGGGCTTCAGCTACCAATTTGCATAATCTTTGTCCCTTAACTGGTTTAGCAGGTTTTATATCTAGATTAAATTATTGGACTACTGCCATTCAATTTCCTCTTCTTTCCCCCATCTCCTATTGAGTAAATAGGGATCAGATTGTAGGGTGAGGAACAAAGACTTTGGTCTGGTTTTTTAGGATGTAAGATCTGAAGTGTTTCAATGCTTTGTATACTGCATAAGCCTTCTTGTCTATATTAGGGTAATTTATTTCATCCCCTTTGATATTAGTGCTCATGAATTATATCAAGGCCTCGTTGTTGCAATCATCTTTCTAAGTCAATACTACAGATAATGATTGGTTGGAGGCGAAAGTATAGAGGAAAAAATATTTGCTAAAATCGAGAATTCGCAACACTAGGGCTTGAGATATTGTAGTATTAATATTGTTGAAAGAACTTTTTCATTCATCGTCCCACTTAAATTCAACATATTTACAGACAAGTTTTTGTAAGGGTTTGATCATTTCAACGAAATCGGAGATGAATTTCCTCACAAAATTGATTTTCCCAGAGAAGGATTGCATATCATTTTTGTTGTGGGGTAATGGGAGTTGAGCTATAAGCCTAATCCGTTCTGGGTCTATGTGAATTACTGCTTGAGATATAATATGACCTAGCAATTTACCTTCCTCAACACAAAAAATAGTTTTCTAAGGGTTTACGGATATACTATATTTCCTATACCTTTCAAAAATCTGGGTTAAGTGTTGGATGTGATCTTCTATGTTCTTTGAATACATAGTCACATCGTCCAAATAGACTACTACACACTTTTTTATTAGTCCCCAAAATGCTACATCCATCGCCCTTTGGAAGGTCACTCATGCATTGATTAACCCAAAGGGTATACGTTCATAAGCGAAGGTTCCCCACTTGGTTTGGAAGGTAGTCTTCAAATGGTCTTCATATGAAACTAAAACTTGGTTGTAACCTGCAAAATTGTCCAGTAGGGAGAAAATCTCTGAGCCAGACACGGTCTGCAAGAGTTTCTCCATTGGAGGGACTGGGTAGTTGTCCTTTTTTGAAGCTCTATTCAGGTTTATGAAATCTACACATAGGCAGATCTCCCCAAAAATTTTCCTCACATGAACCAAATTTTCTACCCATGCAGAGTGTCTAACCTGGAAGATAATCTTATCATCTAGTAATTTTTTTAACTTCTGACACATGAGAGGCTCCAGGGATGGGTGGTACTTCCGAAGCTTCTATTGGAAGGGTTTCACTCCAGGCTTTAACAGGATAGTGTGTTGAATGATATGACTATCATAGATTTCCATATCTTGGTAGGACCATGAAAAAACATCTTGATATTTTTTGAAAAGTTTGAGATAGGCCTTCCTTTCCTCTTTAGATATTATCTTGCTGAGATTTATATTCTTGGGGTTTTATGGGATTCCTAAATTTATAGTTTTGTGCATGGGACATGAACTCCCCCGTATTTGTGTTCTTTGACCCTTTAAATCTTTCACTTAGGTCAAAATGGTTTTCTAAATTGGATACTCCCTTCCGTATTTTGTGCAACCTTGGTTTTTCAGTTGGTTGACTTGTATGAGGGTCAGTTTCTACTAATTGCTCCTGGAATACTTCATCGTCAATAGCCTAGTCTTTAAAATTATCCTGATTGGTCAAACCTTTTATGATCTATTCATCTCCTTCAAAGACCTTCCAATTAGAAATATTATTAGGCACCGATGGTTTGTAGATTAGCTCCATGGTGAACCGAGAGGCTTCATAGTCTTCTAGAAGTGATAGCCTTGAGGCAGCAGTGGCCAGAGAATTAACAAGAGTGTTCTTTGTTCTGGGGATCATTGTAATGTTGAAGGATTCAAAATGTTCTATTAGTCTATGTAGTTCATTTTGGTAATTCCTCAGGTGGGGAGAGTTGCAATGTATAGTGTTCCTTACTTGTCTGACAACAATTTTAGAATCTCCCAAAACCTTCAATTTTTTAACGTTTAATTCTATGGCCTTGTTTAGCCCTTGTACTAGAGCTTCATACTCAGTGGTGTTGTTTGTGCATTCAAATTCTAGTCTACATGACAAGAAATTTTGTTTACCTTTTGGATCAATGAGGATGCACCCTGCCCCTGACCCTTCTTGCAATTTAGACCCATCAAAGTATAAGGTCTGCATTTGTGAGCAAACATCGCCAACTTCCCTTTTATATCACTTTCCTCCTTTCCTCCTACCTATTTCATGATTTCTAACACCAGTTACTGACAAAAGAGGGTTTCCCCCACATTCATCGGAAAATTTTCTTCAAAACTTGTTTCAAAGTTTTGAGTAAGAGGGATATCAGATGAGAGGGGGGAGAAATTACCAAAATTGGAGTCACAGGAATAATTTTCTAACACGGGAAAATCTATCGATGAGGGCTCATTAAGAGTTTCCAGGATAGTGATCATGTGTTTTAGATACCTTTGCCTATAGATTCTAATCATATTCATGTGTCCCTTTAATGGAAGCCAAAGGTGAGCCCAGTCTATACTAAAGTATCCGTTTAACTTCTTAAACCAATCTCGGCTTAGTAGAAATCCATAAGCTTCTAGGATATCTACTACAATGATTTCAATTACTTGAACAAATTTGGGGTGTGTCGCTATTATGATCATTACATGTTTGATATATCCCATAACCTTCACTTGGGTTCTATCCAGTTGTATTACATGTTTATCACTTTTTAGAGGAACTGTGTTTAATTTTTTGCAAATGGACAATGGCATAACATTGGAGGATGCTCCTGAGTCCACCAAACAATTATGGAGGTTTCTATTGAATACTTCAAATGTCAAAAGGAACAGTGGGAAAAAATATTTTTCGTTGTTATCTTTAGAGAAGGCATTCACATTTGGTTTATTCCTTAGATCTGCAGGGGTTATATTTTCTCCTTTGTTAGTGCTTGTTGTAGGATTTTCTACTGATTTCAATGCTTGTAACAAAAAATCCTTTTGTTGAGGGATTCTACACATGTCCATGACTGATATATTTGCCTTCAAAATTTTCAAGTCTTCTACTATGTTGTAGTCTATCTTGGGCGATTCTCGAGGATGGATGTTTATAGTATTTCTTCAGGGAGAAAAAGGTGCTTTCGGGTGATTGGGAGTTGGTTTTCCCCCTGAAGTTTGGGCCGTAGTAAGGTCGTTTGAGACAGGTTGACCCCTACTTCCTGTTTTCATAGCCAAGACTTCTGTGGGTAGTTCTTGAACCTCAAATAGGTCATCGAAAAGCATTGGTAGGTCAGGGTCCCATATAAACATGGATTTTTCTTATGCAGGATCGAATTCTTCCTAATCAACAATATTCATGACTGAGCCACTTGATTGTTCAGTTAGGGAAACCTCATCTAGAAACTAGTTGGCCATCAAATTCATGGCATGCACCCATTGTGGGAAGTCTCTTTCAGAGTGATTCTCTTGGTGATAGGTACAAAAAGAGTCATATGCTACATTTCCCAGATCAATGTTCAAGTTGGCTGGGGGGGGGTTTAATTTATTTGAAAGGTGGATTTATTTTAAAAAAGGGTTTATAGAGACTTTGGCCTTGGTTTCCTTCCCATGCACTTCTTTTCATGTCTATGATTTCATTTGGAAACTTCTTAACCATGCGTTGTAGGTATTCTATGTCTCCACTTCCCTTTTTGGTACCTTGTTTTGTTTGTTTCCCTAGGGGTCTAGTCAACAGGATTCCTCTCCTGGGAGGAGGTTGCAAACTAATGATACATGGCCTTATTTACATCCTTTCATTTGGAACTCTATTGTTTTGGCTATTGGAAATACTAAAACAA
>JZKD02S1601744.1:600254-614549 GCA_000966675.3 Picea glauca | reverse complement strand
GTTGTATATAAGATTAAACAATTTTATACTTATTAAAACATTATTAATCTTTCTTCATGTGGTCATCAACAATGTACAACATATGAACAGTAAAATTAAAAACTATCAGTCACACTTGAAGTACACACAGAGATAGATTTTCATGAGGAAACCCATAAAGGGAGAAAACCTCTTCTTCTTCGAAATGATAGGTAGTCTTTTGTAGTTCTGTACATCATTTACTATTGAGCACCAACTCAGTGTGAGGCTACTACCTCTATCTTACAAGATGCAACTTGTTTGAGAGCTCCAACTCTCTGGTTTCTATAGCACCGACTAGAAGGAAGCACCAACTCCCTGAGTATTCCAGCACCAACTGGATGGAAGCACCAACTTCCTGAATATTCCAGCACCAACTTCCTGACTATTCCAGCACCAACTGGATGGAAGCACCAACTTCCTAAATATTCCAGCACCAACTGGATGGAAGCACCAACTTCCAGTTACACAGGCTCCAACCTGTATAACAAAGAACATTTGTTCTCCCTAGAACCACCCTGCCACCCTCTCTAGCCACAACCAGATGGAAGCTACAACTTCCTGTGTTCAAGTTCCCACTTGAACCTTTGAGGACAACAGTCCTCCCGAGCACCTCCCAACCACCCTTAAATATCAAATAATGAATACACAGACAACTTATGCGTATAAATCACTTCTTACCATTCTTTTTCTGTTCTGTAATTCTTCTCTTTCTCTATCCACCCAGCAAGTCTCCTCTGCATCACATTGTTCTGTCATTCTGCTCTTCTTATGCTTGCTCTATTGTTCTGCTCTGCTTCTGCTCTATTGTTCTGCTCTGCTTATCATTCTACAATTCTTCTCTTCCTCCACAGGTCTGCTCTGCATCACGTTCTTTTGTCATTCTATTCTTCTTCTCCTCTGCCTGTCATTTTCTCTGTTTCTAATATGCATTTCCTTTCATTCTGTACATCAATTAAACATCATTCTCAACTCCTTCTCCTCTCTCCTTTCTTACTATTTCGTTCTTTTTCCATACAGAACAACCAACCGCATACAGTGTCACTCATTTTCTGTTATCCATACTGCCTTGACGATTCCACTTCCCATCTACTTTGGCAAAACAAACGACAACTGCCTCAGCAACTGAATCGTCATCTGAAACGCTAACTAATTCTTCATCATGAGTCCATTTCACTAACAGAATTCATACTCAATCGTTAACTATGAGAATGAACAGTGACCCTCCGATCAATATTTGATCTAACGGTTTAGATCCAATTGGTATTTCCCCCATTGCAATTTCGGCATTTGCAATGTCAAAATTCACAAGTCCTTCGGACTCGCAATTATCCGATTCTCGATGGCTCCTTTCCACGTGCTAGCCCTGCTGGCTATAGGCCCATATGTCCATCAGCACATGACCTCGGTCAAGTCTCGCATCGAGGTTTCGGCATTTAAAATGTCATCATGCACATGCCCATAGAATTCCCGATCCCCGATTCTCCGATGACGGAGATCAACGGTCCAGATCACTTGTAGCTCGACGGCTCAGATTAGATTTCGCGATTTGCACATCGTGATTACTCCCACTTCTCCTTTTATTTTAAAAGGGCATGCAGATTATCTTTGATCTGACAATGATCGGGTCTTGTGCTTGAATCCAATGGTCACTGAGTCATCTCCTCAACCATAACAGTAATCACACTCTATGCAGAGATTCAACGGTCCAGAACACTTCTAGCTCGACGGATGCGATCAAATCGCAAAATTGCATATCGCAATTTCAGAGTTTTCGTTGTAAATGAACACGGGACTCGTGAAACTTCGATTCCCGATTCCCCGATGGGCAAAACTCCGAAAGCGCCCGATCCTTTGCCACCTGTCCTTGCAAATGGGTGGTCCCTATTCCTCTGGGATTTCTCCTTTGCACTGTAGGACTTAACCCCTGTGCTTAACCTCTGCACAACTTCTACAGATCTGACGACTATCGGCCTTTTGGGAAATTTGACTGGGATCCAACAATCACCATTGTCCTTCTCCTCTGCAAACTCCTATATCTCGAGATTTTCTGCGTGCGTCTTCTTCCATGTTGTTCCTCCTGAGATTTTACGTCCGAATCTCTTATTCTTCCATCTCCATGGTTGTCATCAATGACAAGCATTCACTGTCTGTTCACTGAATTGGCCAACATTGGCTTCTTCAAATTTTCTAGCTAAGGTTGTTTTGGCATCCCTCTTCACAAACATGGAAATAGAAGCTGAGAGAGAATTAACATATAATTTGATTTGCAACTCTTTAGTGGGTTTCACTTCGGGTTGAAATTTGTTCAAGATAGTGGTGAACCTTTGATTGAAGTCTTTAACCTTATCCTTTGAACTCATGGTGGCGGTGAACAATTCAACCATCAAAGCTCCTGTAGTGGTTTCTTTTACAAATTTATCTAGAAAATCCTTTTGAAACTTCATCCAACTGGTTATGGATCCTATAGGTAAGTTAAAATACCATGTGGAGGCCAAATTCTCAAAAGTATAGGGAAAAATAATGCATACTACATCTTCATGTTGAACATTCATTAGTATGATAGCTAGTATGAATTTCTCGATATGGTCTTCATGAAATCCTGAGGTTTCAGGGTCAAATTTAGGGAGTAACTTCTCTGGATGTTAGGGGAGGTTATGTACTTATCCAGGGATGGCCAAAGAATCTCTGGCCAACCATGGTTTATTATTCTAAGGTGGGTTTCCCATTTCTTCATTATGATTGTTGTTATCTTCCATTTCTTCTGATTCTGAAACTGAGCATTCATAGTTGAACCCTTCCTTGTCGGAAAAATCGTTGGGCTTGAAGCAGTTGTTGGCTGGTGTTTTGGGGATTAGATTAAGAGGATGTTCGATTTTAATGAGGGAGAAATATATTAGGTCTTCTACTGTGTGCACAAAAACCTGGTCGGGGGTGTCAACCACTGGTATTCCTACTTGTTTTCTATGAGGAAGTAACAGACCTAAGGGCAGCACTCCGATCTGTCGGGCGTAATATCTTGTGATTCTTCTGAACTGGTTCAAATCCTCGTGAGGAAGAGAATAAGGTATATCAAGGAATAGATTTTATTCCTTTTTCTCGGGTGATTTACTTGTTTCAGGAGTACTCAGTGTGTGTGGATTGTCTTGAGAATGAATAGCCATGCATGTGGGTTGTTTTGAATCTACAGGTTGTGTGAAATATTGTGTCAAAAATATTGTCAGCCATTCATTATTCATGCCCTCCTTATAGCACCATTTCTATTGAGGGGTCCTAAATCCCCTTAACTCAACAATAGGAATCAAACCTGCCACTAAGGCCCAATTAGACTCTACATCATTTAAGGTTCTCCAGATATTGCGATATTACTAATTAATCGATGGGATTTATGTAGTGATGGACATGATATATTCTTATGAAAGCTCCTCCTTCAATCCAAACATTCTCTTTTTGTATTTTCTCTTATAGGTGGGACCGATACAAGATAAATACTGGTATAAACCAGCTGGGTAACAAAGGTGAAAGGACTTAAATAATGAAGAAGGTTGATCTCGGGATAACCCTCATACTCAAGCATGCAGACAATGATTCTTACACCTAAAATAATCCTAGTACTGATACATTAACCTGCTGGTGTTCCAATTATTGACAAAGATATGATTATCAGAAGAAAACATATATGCAATAAACGATGGAAAAGAAAATAGTTTCCTCCACTCTAATCATCAATCACATATTAACACAACGATTTACTCTTTATAATTAGAGACAAGAACTATAAAAATATTGAATTAGATAACTTATGAATAGATTCATAGGCTCTTACTCATTACAACATCCATTCATGAGATGAAATTAGAAATAATTCTTCTTCAGATCCAATCACACATGCTTTTGATGAAAAAAATAAAATTTTTTTTTCTTTGGTCCTAAATAGGACTTCTCAATTAAGATAGCTACGAAATAGTTCTTTACAATCCAAAAATGAGGGTCTTTGCAAAACACCATCGACCTCCGCTAACAAGTCGATCCTCCTATTTATAACATATTATTAACTAAAAATATCTATCAAAAGTGAAAGATAAGTAAAACAAAACATCACCACATGGCATTTTAATCACTAAGTATTCTAATATTCATCAAATGGTTTCACTTGAGTGGATGATTCTTCTTGTACTTCAACCATTGGATGAAGAGTTCCTCGAATGTGTTGGCATATGAGAATTTGTGTTGGTCCATCGGGGCCAAAAGGATCTCCTTTATCTCTACTTTTTGTGTCTGATACTTGACCATTATCTCACTTAACTGCTATAACACGGTCTGAGCCTTGATAGGGTGTTCCATGAACTGGTGCACTTGTCCTGGTGCCATGTTTTCCACCTTTTCTATCTATGCAACCCATGACGAGTCTTGTTTGACATGCAATTTGAATATGTCATGCAAGTTGACAAAGTCATTGGGTGTGCCAAATTCTGGGAGGCCGATGTCTCTCATCGCCCGGTTGATCCTGGTCTAATTCTTTTTGCACTCGACCCATTTCTCTTGGATTTCTCAATGAGGTTCCTTAGCTATTTTCACCTAGTATTTGGCCAACTTATTTATGCAATCGATGTTTCTATCCCTTAGTACCCGAATGCCATGCTCTACGGTGTCTTGGCCCTATTTAACGACGCTAATGTAATCTATCATTTCCACTATTTGGTGTGCTTTCTCATACCATCTTTCCAAATATTTTCATGTTGTCGGCACCATGAGGGTGTCTTCTTGGAAATACACTATTCCTACAGTGAACAAGTGTCGCTCATTTGTGAATTTACAATAGGCATCTTGGAATTCCCTTCTCAAGAACACCTTGGCCTGTGTGGAGTCCTCATAATATTTTACCAAATTGTGTAGATGTCCCAAATCCTTTAGCATAGACAACAACTCATCTTCATCCCTTTTCTCTCTATCCAGGGTGGCATCTTTGATTTCCATCCCTACGTCGATAAGCTCAGATGTCTTGGCATGCTCCATGCTAATTAGTTTCTCCTTTGTGGTGATGATGATGGAGCGATCCATAGTAAGCCTCCTCTTCTTGGTAGTTCTCTTAACGATGGATTTCCACTTCCATTCATAAGAGATGGCTTGTATATAAATAACCTCATCCATGATTTTGGGGATTTGTTGATCTCCCACTGTAAGCATATTTCCCAGGCTCCTGACGGTGTATATCTTTTCAAGACTAGGTTCTTGAACCTCTTATGTTTGTTCCGAAGGTCCGGCCTCTTGTTGTTTTTCATTGGGAGGTAAAGTACCCACTAAAATCAAAGAATCAGGGCCAGGCTTCGTACTTACTTGATAATCAACTATTGAGATGTCGATTTCTTGTTGTGGACCTTCTTCTTCTTGTTCATCTAAAATTGGTTTGTCCTTCGGGATATCCTCTTGGGTCTATGGTACATCGAGTAGCTCAGTTTCTAAGACACTTTCAACCTCCTGGTCATTCTTTGGAACACCTTGAATTTGAGCATCAGGAGTTGGGGAATATGCCTTCTCGGGTTCAGTTTCTTCTGTGATATGCACCAGAGTCACCAAGGACACCTTCGAACTCTCCTCATCATCATATATTGTTATTAAGTTGTGGAGGGGGTTTGGTGCACTTTCTCTCACTGAATTCCTTGATATCTTTGGCTGAGCTGAAACATCCCTTGGTAATCTAGCCTGTGGTATTGTAACTTCAGGGTTATCTAACCCGATGATTTCATCAATTTGTATTAGCTTTTTTCTATGCATTAGTCGACTTCTCAATTTTCCATCAACCTCGACGACATTTATGCAATGCGCTCTTCCTTTGCTAACTCTCCTCATCTTTAATAACTATTTTTTCATTCTTTTATGAACTGATAGTTAGTCGCTAATTCTCCTGAGCTTTGATCATAGGAACATTTTTTATCCTATCGTGATCAACAATAATCACGAATCGCTTCATCCTGTTCGCTTCTTATGCTACCTGATATACCATGCAATGCACTCTTCCTTCTGAGATTTGATCTTCATACTTTTTTCTCCTCCTCCTGAGCTTGTGCTTTCGATATATGTTTACTATTTGACATACTCTACTAACTAATATACTGTTGACATCAACAACAATCTCATGTGTGGTAATTCATCATTAAAAATAGATCATCACATCGACCGTTGACATCAATGACAATATGTCCAACACTGGTCATTCTATGGAAGGCCTTGAATTTGAGAATCAAGAGCTGGGGAAGATGCCTTCTTGGGTTTCGTTTCTTCTCTAATCTACACCAGAGTCACCAAGGACACCTCTGAACTCTCCTCATCATCATAGATTATTATTAAGTCATGGAGGGGGTTTGGTGCACTTTCTCTCCCTGAAGTCCTTTCTATCTCTGACTGAGCTGAAACATCCCTTGGTGATCTGGCATGTGGCATTGTAACTTCAGGGTTATCTAACCCGATGATTTCATCAATTTGTATTAGCTCTCGACCACTTGGACCTACCTAGATTTTGATTGGGTTGTCGGTAGGGACCCTTGTGTTTCCTACAAGGTCCAGTTCATTCTGCAACTGATCAATTACTCATTGCACATGTTAGCAATCCCCTTACCTGTGTCTCTGGTGTCATAGACAATCCCATGTTCTATACCGGATTCACCAGGGAAACCTCTGTTTCCTCTGCCACTCTGATTTATTCCTTGGCTCTGAGGGACTCTTGAGCCAACTTCTATTATTTCCACCTGTTCATCCTTGATAATGGCCTTGAACCTAGTCATTTGTGGGTTGGCCATCCTTTGCACCACCTCATCCCAGTATTAGGCATTCTCTGTGAAGACTTTGTCTTCTAAATTGTCACGAGCATACACCCAGTAGGAAAACACCTGTGAAGCATGTTGCAAGACCAGTCCCTTTGGATTGTGCTTACAGAATCTTCCCATTGAGAATCTGAACTTGAGTTGGGTCGACCCTTACTGTTTGGCTTGAGCAGTGTCCTATACTAATTATAACCCTACACGGAAACCATAGGGTATGAATGTGTTGGCACAGGGGTAGACCCAGGGTTCAACTCTAACAGTGCACGAACAAGCCCTAACTACTAACCCTTTCAGCAACACCTATGAAGCAGATGCAGTCTCACCTGAAGTAGAAATAGGGGGTTGCAGGACACAGGTGTCTACAACTAAAGGAAATACAAAGTGGATCTAACACAATAGAAACACATTATCTAGATATCAATTACCAACTTAAACTCACTTCGCGTAGTTATATCTCATATCTAACACGATGATGAAATAATAGAATAACATAAGGTAAAATAACAAAACACCAATCCCACATAACAACAAGATATACGTGGTTCACCCTCTCCCTAGGGCTACGTCCACAAAACTACATTTCTTTATATTATAGGAAAACATACAGTTCTATCTGCGCTCTTAACTTGCAGATTCTTCCCTCTTTCTCCTCTTCTCTCCCCTCCCTGTGCACCCAACTGTAGGGTTGATCTCTGCACCCAACTGAAGATCTTACAATACAAAATTATCTCACACACAACACTTCTCTCTCGCACAATACACAGTAGTATCAACAAAAAAAAGAAATGAAAAACAACCAACTCTGAATGAACCCATCCTAGGTCCTCTAGACCTTTATTTATACATTACATGACAAAGTCTAGGTGTCAAAACCCTAGATCCAAAACCCTAGGTGTCTAAAACCCTAGGTCCTCTTAGCCCCACATTTTTCGGGCTTCGCTAGCCTGTCTTTCCTTCTTTCCCACGAAGTGCTCCAAAGCACTCATTGACATCTTCTTCTGCTTGCTGAGTTGTCTAAGATCCATCTTCCTTGATGATTTGTCATCCTTGATATTCTCGTTCAAAGACTCACTTTCCCTTTCTTCGCTCCTTCTTTTCTGCTTCTTTAACCACTTAGACCCAATCTCAGTCAATGTACCTTCCACACAGCTCACACTTCATCTTTTCCTTTCCTTTTTCTTTGCTTTCTTTATTAATCCATACCCCAGGGCCAATAGGCCCCCAACACTCACATGTGACTCGTTCCAAGGCACTTCAAGTCTGAACCTTCTGTTTTACTTCGACTTTAGACTGCACAGTGTAGCCTATGCTTTCTACTCTATCCTTCCCCACTGTGTGCATACTATCTTTTATGTGTCTGGTACCCAATTTCAACTGCACCTGTTGCCTAGACCCTTCTCCTTATGATTTTACTGAGAGCTGTGAGGAAGTTGGTTGTCATAGTACAATTTCAACCAGTTCCCATTTACCAATCCTTCCTTCCATTCTCCCTTCAAAGTATTCAACTGTGCAAATCCTCCTTTCATGACATAGGCAACCTCATATGGTCCAAGCCAATGTGTCATGAACTTCCCTGGATGCTTCATGAATTTGTTGTTATAAACCAATGCCAGATATCCTTGATTAAAGGATTTTTTCTTGATGTGTCTGTCATGGTAAGCCTTCTCTCGTTCCTTCTGTACCTGAAGATGAAATTATACAATAAACTTGTCTTCCTCCAATTTGATCAACTGCATGAGACTTTCTTGAACAACGCCAATGCCATCCATATCTGTACAGGATGCAATTCTTAGACTAGTAACCAAGTATTCCATAGGTACAAATACTTCTAGACCATATACCAACTTAAAGGGAGTCTATGTTGTTAGCTTCTTGCAAGTGGTTCTATAAGCCCATAATACTGTTGGTACTCTCAAATCCCAATCATTCCTGTTTACACTGCAAATCTTCATTAATGCTATCTCCAATATCTTATTGAATGCTTTGACCATACCATTTTCCTGTGGGTCGTATGGGGTGCTCTTGTGATGATGAACTTCAAATTTCTGAGTCAAGGCTTCAATAGTCTTATTAATAAAATGTGTGCCTTGATCACTCATAAGGATCTCCGGGCAACCAAACCTGGTTATGATATCATCAAATATTAATTGTGCAGTTGAAGCTACACTACAGTCCTTGACTACTCTTGCTTCTCCCCATGTTGTCAAATACTTTGTCACCGTGATGATGTATCTGGCTCTTGTACGATTTCCTGGTAGGTTGATAGGTCCCACAAAATCAATGGCCCATTTCTCAAATGCCTGTAAGGTTAGATATGGTGCTAAAGGAAAATCATCTCTTCTGGAAGGTTTCCCCAGTATTTGGCATACATCATAGGCTCTGTAGTATTACTTAACATCTTTGTGTAAAGTGGGCCACCATAGGCCAGCTTTGAGAACCTTTTGCATTGTTTCTTTCCCTGCATAGTGTCCTCCAGTGATGCCCTCATGTTCTTCTACCAGAATCAATGGTCTTTCTACCTCCATAACACATCTCCTCAATATCTCATCAGGTCCCATATTGTATAGTTTCTCGTCTACAAGTGAAAAATTTGCAACGCGAACTACAAGTTGTTTCTTTTGAATGATTGTATATTTGTGAGGTGACATTTCTGTTGATAGGAACTGAACTATCTCGATGAAGTGATCATCAACCTTCCTAATGGCCAACAACTGTGCATCTGGCAGTGTATCCTCCAAGCTAGTAGGTTCCTCTCCATGTTCTAACCTGGATAAGTGTTCAGGTCCTTTATTCATTCTCCCTGGCTTGACCACGATCTCAAAATCATATTCCTAGAATAACAGAATCCATCTGCATATTCTTCCCCCCAACAATGGCTTGTTGACTAGCTATTTCAATGCAGAGTGATCAGTGAACATTTTAAATTGTCCTCCCAACAAGTAGTGATGAAACATATGTAGAGCATACACCATGGCTAAACCTTCTCTCTTAGTGGTAGTGTAATTTATCTAAGTTGTTGAAAGCTTTCTGCTAGCAAAGGCTAACGGGTGGTCAATACCTCCTGCTCCTAGCTATGATAACACTACTCCCAATGAAATGGATGAGGCATCGACATGCACATGAAATTCCTTACTCCAATTTGGGAAAACCAGAATAGGCACAGTAACCATTTTTTGTTTCAGTGTGTCGAAGCTCCGTTGACATTCTTCTGTCCATTGAAACTGACAATCTTTCTTAAAAAACTTCCCCATGGGTGTTGTAATCTGTGCATATCCCTTAATGAACTTTCTATAGTATCCAGTCTATCCCAGTGAAGTGCGTAGCTATCTAACTGAAGTAGGAGGGGTCTTCAAGTCCAAAGAAATCTTAAATTGCCTGCACTTATCCAACATTGGTCTTAAAAATTCAATATGATTTTGCAATAAGCTAAAAACAGTCCAATCATCAAAATATGCTTCCAAACATTTATGTAGAAATTCCTTGAATGCTTCATCACCACCCTAGAAAATATGGCGGGTGTATTCTTCAATCCAAAAGGCAACAACTGGGGCCAACAACTGGCTCTGGGTAAACAAAGGATGGAACAGTCACTAATGCTACTTATAGAAATCTAATGCAAAAAGCGAGCGACACACCCCAGTCGGACGGTTGGTGGAAACTGGATCCACAATGTACTGGTAGGATCCCCATTCTATTGCAAATGTGGTCTTATGGCGATCTTCCTTGGAAATCCTGATCTGGTGATAACCCGAAAATCCATATGTGAAGAAGTAAACTTCATGTCCTCCCACATTATCTAACACTTCATCAGTAAATAGTGTAGGGAATGGATCATGTAAAAATAAATCATTCAGTTTCCTCAAGTCTACACAGATTCTGATCGCTCCTGTTTTCTGAACTTGAACCACCATAGGGATAATCCATTCTAACTCTTCAACAGGTTCTATGATTCCTGCTTCCAACATTTTGTCTAATTCAATCTTGACTTTCTGCCTATATTTGGGATTCAATCTATAGGGTCTCTACTTGATTGGCCTTGCATCTGGTTTCAAGGGAATATTCATCTCTCCCATCGACCCTTTAATGCCCTTCATATTAGTGAACTTGGTTAGAAACTGTTAGGTTATGAAAAAGGTATAAATATCTTCCTTTTTCCCACATTTCATGATATCATCTTGATTGACTTTTCGATTATTTAGGAGCAAATAGAATAGAAAATGAAAAATATACTCTTTAGCGTTATTGTTGATGTTAGATTACATAGATCCTAAAATATGATTGGAATTGTCTAGTTTTATTATAGGATTGGTTAAATATTGTCAAACCCAAGATAACAAAGGAATCTTGAAGATGCGCAAGCTATTGGAGGTTGAAGACTTTATGGCGCAAGGTAGTTTTGAAGATGATCGAGTTTCTTATATTGTAACTTTATAATAGTAAAGAAATCCTGAGGATCTCTCGATCCTTGGGATAGCTTAATTTACCCAGATTATTGTAATATATAAGGGGTAAATAGATCTTGAAAAGATATAGAAGAATTGCATCCAAGAATTCAGAACTTAGAATTGCTATGCATTAGCAGTTTTTGTAAAATGTTGTACCAGTAATGAAATTAATAAAAGCGTTGAGCAGTTTTACCATTTCTATATACTGAATTTCAAATCGTAGTTCTTCTAAGGACCAAGGGCCTAGTCTGAAGGAGCTATTGTTCGACCTGTAATTGTATCAGCTCAATTTCTGTTTTGTGATTTGATTCTCTTTTACAGAAGTTAAATGACTACATCAGTGTGTTGATGATTTTATGTCAATTTCAAGAGATAGATATTTCCTTAAGCATTAGATGATTGTTGCTCCAATTCCAATTACTAAGATTTGATGCATGATAGTTCCTCATAAGTTCACATTTTCCATTCCTTTTACTTAGTTTACATTTTCTATTCCTTTTACTTAGTTTACATTTGTTGTTCCTTTCCATTAGAATATAGTTGTTGTTCCTTTCAATAGAAGTACGATTGTTGTCTCTTTTCGATTCGATTACAGTCTCTGTTTCTTTCCATAGATAGAGTAATTCGCCTTTTTCTTTCCTGCAATTAGATTCATAATAATAGACATTTTTGCAAGTCTTTATTTAGATTCAATTATTGTTGTTAAAATGAATTCAATAGATTAATTAGTTCATTTCCATTACACAGCTTTAAATTTCAATTCTTAGAATCTTTAATGAATGTTTAAGGAACTTGATTGTTGATAAACTCGGATTTTATTTCACTACACGATTTTAGCCTCTACGAGCTATCTGCATAGACTTTGCTGATATTCTTTGAGATAAAAGACGAATCCTCGGGTTGATAAATTAATGTTAAACTAAGGTTGTTTTTAGACATCTTTAGAGCCAACATTTTGGTGCCATTGCTAGGGAAGAATGTCAGAGGTAGCATAGATTATGCCTCTAGAGGACGAGGTATTGAAGATAGAAGGTAAGAACCTACGCAGGCAATAAGTAAGATTCTTATGCCAACACCTACCTCCAGCTGACGCAGTAAGAGATTGCATAGGTTTTTTTCTTTCTTGATTTTCTTTTTTTGTGTGAAGTGTGTATGACTAAGAAGAAAGATCTTGAAAAACCAAAACCCCCACCAAAAATTACCAAAGCCCAGGGCTTGGTGCTCCCTGGATGAAGCACTTTCATAGACAACATCATCCGAAAGGAAAAATCTCAAGCTTTGGTTGGACCTAGAAAAGGATATACCCGAATCCCTCAGGTGGTAGTTTCACCAACTACAACCCACACTGAGATTCATAGCAAAACTGAAGGTACTGAGAAAATATTTCAGAGCACAAATCTTCCACCCCTCAACCCTTTATAAGAGGGAAACTCTTGTAACCTGTAGGAAGAAGAAGGAGAAACCAGTGGGATAGCTAAGACAGACCCACCACCCGATCCTGAATCTCTTGTGAAGGAAGAAGGCATACCCAAAATCCTAGATAGAGGGAGTGCAATCAAATCCCCTAAGAGATCGGATAACCAACCAATTCAAATAAAATATTTGAATCAAGAAATCCCTGAAGATTTCTGGCATATTTTCGATCAAATGGCACAACCAAATCCACAATGTCCCTAGAATTCCACTTTGGAATATCCGATAGTTGATCCAATCGCCAATCCCCCCATGAAGGCAATTCCCCTAAAAAACCTGCCAAACTTTCATGGATTAATGTTAATCTCTAATATTTGCTCATTAACCCTTAATTGGAGCATATTATATTAGTAATGTTATTTTATTTATGTCGGATTTAGGCCATTAGTTGTAGTTATACCTCCTAGTCTCCTATATATACCAATGAGACATTTTCATTTTGAATCATCTTGTACTTGAACATTTAAGTGGGGTAAAAGGAGGTTTCCCCCTCAAAGAGGCTTATTATCTGAAATTATCATTTTTTCAAGGCGTTGAGTACTTTTTCTGAGGATTTTCTATGCTATATTGATATTTGGTTCCTAGTATATGGTATCATAGCTCAAGGTCTTGGGGTTTCTACATCTAAGAAACCTTGGTATTTTTGCTATAACTTTTTTTCTACAATGTTTCAGAAGGAACGGCTTGAAGGATATTTATTATACGGATCAAGGTACGTTGGGTGAAAAATTAAGCTCCCGAGGCCTTATAATTTCGGAGATACATCCTTTAGAAGATAGGGTTCTCGAATCATCCTGAACTGAGTCATTGCAGAGTTTTCGCTATAAAAAATTTTCTGTAATGTTTCAGACCATGAAATATGGAGGATATTTACAAAAATTAGTAATTTATATGTGGTAAAAAGGTCAAGTTCTGGGTCATCTTAAATTTTTAGATACACCTTGTGTAAGATAGGGTATCTGACTAGTCCTATTGACTAGCCTCAAGAAGGTGGTCCAAGTAAAAAAATCATAACTTTTTCCTAGAGTATCCAAATTGCATGGGATAGGTTTCATTGGATCATGGACAGTCCGTAGTATCTCTGGTGAGAGTTTTAGAATTTTATATCAATTATTTTGTGTAGGGTACGCTATACAAGTGAGATCTCCTGGAAAGGCCAAAAATTGGCAAGTTGTGGGGATGTTACTGTAAATTCCACTTGGCACATCCAATTTTGATCAGACCTGTGGAATTGCAGAGAAGAAATATCAAAGAACTACATAAAAGAAAGTTTCATACCCAGAAGGGCCGAAACTTGGGAGATACAACAGAAGAAATATTATCTAGCAGAACCACCTCAAAATCAAGGTTCAAAAGTGATACTTGACCAACATGCCACCAAAAAAGGGAACTTCTACACCAAATAAGCCTCCAGAAAATCCTTCTTGGACTCTTGATGAAGGCGAAGAAATGCATAGGGACATAAATGAACTACAAAATAAGATGGATTCAATGGAAGCTAAGTTGGATACTAAGATGGATTCAATGGAAGCTAAGTT